>JARJDX010070770.1:0-10865 GCA_030264735.1 Gymnusa sp. GC000175 | reverse complement strand
GAAATTTCCCTTAATTTAATGCACATTTAATGTCTTTACCGTAAAAATTTAGGAAAATTTTAAAGTTAAACTAAAAAAAATGTATTTTTTTGAAAATTTGAAAATTCGTTTGTTTTACAGAAAAAATTAAAAACAATAACTGGATGAAGCGTAAATTTTCTTTAATTTATTGTACAACTTGTTGTTTTTGGCCGGAAAATTTAGGAAAATTTTGAGGAAAAACTAAAAAACTTTAAATTTTTTCAGAATTCCTAACTAATTTTGTTTAAGAGAAAAAATCAAAAACAATATTTGGATAAAGCGTAAATTTCCTTCAATTTAATGTACAACTTGTTGTTTTTTACCGGAAAATTCAGAAGAGTTTTGAAGAAAAACTAAAAAACTTTGAATTTTTTCAGAATTTTGGTAATTTGTAACTAATTTTTTGTTAAAGAACAAATCAAAAGCAAGATTTAGATAAAGCTTAAAAATTCCTCTAGTTTATTGTACAAATTCTTGCCTTTACCGTAAAAATTCAGGAAAATTGTTAAAAAAAACTAAAAAATTTGTAATCTTTTAAAAATTTAAAAATTCGTAACTAATTTTGTTTTACAGAAAAAATCAAAAACAATAATTGAATAAAGCGTAAATTTTCTTCAATTAAATTTACAACTTGTTGTTTTTGGCCGAAAAATTCAGGAAAATTTTGATGAAAAACTAAAGAACTTTGATTTTTTTCTGAATTTTGATAATTTGTAACTAATTTTTTGTTGCAAAACAAATGAAAAGCACTAGTTAGATAAAGCGTAAAATTTCCTTTAATTTGATAAATAACTTGTTGTCTTTATCGTGAAAATTCAGGAATATTTTAAAGAAAAACTAAAAAAATTTATATTTTTTTAAAAATTTGAAAATTCGTAACTAATTTTGTTTTACAAAAAAAATAAAATAACGATAATTGGATAAAGCGTAAATTTCCTTCAATTTAATGAACAACTTGTTGTTTTTGGCCGGAAAATTCAGAATAATTTTGAAGAAAAACTAAAAAACTGAATTTTTTAAGAATTTGAATATTTTCTAACTAATTTTTGGTTGCAGAACAAATTAAAAGCAAGATTTAAATAATGCGTAAAATTTAATTTAATTTAATGCACAACTTGTTGTCTATACCAAGAAAATTCAGGAAAATTGTTACGAAAAACTAGAAAATTTGTAATTTTTTTAAAATATGAAAATTCGTAACTAATTTTGTTTAACAGAAACAATTAAAAACAATATTCGGATAAAGTGTGAATTTTCTTTATTTTAATGTACAACTTGTCGTCTTTGGCCGAAAAATTCAGGAAAATTTTGAAGAAAAATTTTGAACTTTTTCAGAATTTTAATAATTTGTAACTAATTTTTGGTTGCAGAACAAATCAAAAGTAAGATTTAGATAAGGCGTAAAATTTCCTTTAATTTGTTGCCTTTACCGTAAAAATTCAAAAAAATTGTTAGGAAAAACCAAAAAATTTGTAATTTTTAAAAATTTGAAAATTCGTAACTAATTTTGATTTACAGAAAAAATAAAAACGATATTTAATTAAAGCATAAAATTTTCTTTAATGTAATGTAAAACTTGTCTTTGGCCGAAAAATTCAGGAAAATTTTGAAGAAAAACTAAAAATTTTTGATTTTTTTCTAAATTTTGAAAATTTGAAACTAATTTTTGTTGCAGAACAAATCAAAAGCAAGATTTAGATAAGGCGTAAAGTTTCTTTTAATTTTACGCACAACTTGTTGTCTTTACAGTGAAAATTTAGGAAAATTAAAAAAAAAAAAAACTAAAAAAAATTGTATTTTTTTAAAAATATAAAAATTCGTAACTAATTTTGTTTAACAGAAAAAATCAAAAACGATAATTGAATAAAGCGTAAATTTCCTTCAGTTTAATGTACCACTTGTTGTTTTTGGCCGGAAAATTCAGGAAATTTTGAAGAAAAACTTTGAATCTTTTTAAATTTTGATAATTTTTAACTAATTTTTAGTTGCAGAACAAATCAAAAGCAAGATTTAGATAAAGCGTATTATTTTCTTTATTTTGATGCACAATTTGTTGTTTTTACAGTGAAAATTTAGAAAAATTTTAAAGAAAAACTAAAAAAATTTGTATTTTTTTAAAAATTTGTATTTTTTTAAAAATTTGAAAATTCGTAACTAATTTTGTTTTACAGAAAAAATCAAAAACGATAATTGGAAAAAGCGCAAATTTCCTTCAGTTTATTGCACAAATTCTTGTTTTTGGCCGGAAAATTCAGGAAATTTTAAGGAAAAACTTTGAATCTTTTCAGAATTTTGATAATTTTTAATTAATTTTTGGTTGCAGAACAAATATAAAGTAGGACTAGGATAAAGCGTATTATTTTCTTTATTTTTATGCACAAATTGTTGTATTTACCGTGAAAATTCAGGAAAATTTTACAGAAAAATTTAAAAAATTTGTATTTTTTTTAAATTTAAAAATTTGTAACTAATTTTGTTTTATAGGAATAAGATATTTGGATAAAGCGAAAATTTCCTTTAATTTAATGTACAACTTGTTGTTTTTGGCCGGAAATTTCGGGAAAATTTTAAAGAAAAACTAAAAAACTTTGAATTTTTTCAAAATTTTGATAATTTGTAACTAAGTTTTTGTCGTGGAACAAATCAAAAGCAAGAGTTAGATAAAGCGTAAATTACCTTTAATTTAATGTACAACTTGTTGCTTTTACCATGAAAGTTCAGGAAAATTGTTAAGAAGAAATAAAAAATTTGTAATTTTTTAAAAATTTGAAAATTCGTAACTAATTTTATTTAACAGAAACAATCAAAAACGATAATTAGATAAAGCGTAAATTTTCTTTAATTTAATGTACAACTTGTTTTTGGCCGAAAAAATCAGGAAAATTTTTAAGAAAAACTAAAAAACTTTGAATTTTTTCAGAATTTTGATAATTTGTAACTTATTTTTGGTTGCAGAACAAATCAAAAGCAAGATTTAGATAAAGCGTAAAATTTCCTTTAATAATATGTACAATATGTTGCCTTTACCGTAAAAACTTAGGAAAATTGTTAAGAAAAACTAAAAAATTTGTATTTTTTAAAAAATTTGAAAATTTGTAACTAATTTTGTTTTACAGAAAAAATAAAAAACGATATTTGGATAAAGCGTAATTTTTTTTTAATTTAATGTACAACTTGTTGTTTTTGGCCGGAAAATTCAGGAAATTTTGAAGAAAAACTTTGAATCTTTTCAGAATTTTGATAATTTGTAACTAATTTTTGGTTTCAGAACAAATCAAAAGCAAGATTAAGATAAAGCGTAAAATTTTCTTTAATTTGATGCACAACTTGTTGTCGTCACCGTGAAAATTCAGAAAAATTTTAAAGAAAAACTAAAAAATTTGTATTTTTTAAAAAAATTTGAAAATTTATAACTAATTTTGTTTCACAGAAACAATCAAAAACGATATTTGAATAAGACAAATTTGAATAAAAAATGTATGTTAAACTTTGGGAGTATGTGTCCGCAATTTCATTTTGTTGAAATTTATGTTGGCAATAATTTCACTAGTGACATCCGTCACATTTTTTAAATTTGACGCAAATAATTTCATAAATACCGTTGCTAAGCAACGAATAACAATAAGTTCTTAAAATATTAAATTAAAAAAAAATGATGAGAACAAAATTTTTAAAAATTTTAAGTAAAAATGTATTTTTAATAAATGCAATTTGTTTAAATAATTTTAAATATTTAGAATTTAGACTTTCGCGACTGAGGTCGACGTAATTTTTCTTACTTTAAATATTATTTTTTGCATATTAATTACAAAATTTAATGATAAAACGTACGACACCAGTTCCAAACTGTCAGTACTTTGTAACAATAATAAATATTAGGAGCAATAAATAAATAAAAATAATGTTACGATAAATTATGCTATGGCGCTGAAAATGAAAGTTTGAAAAAAAAAAAAAACTGTTTGTTAACTATTGCTATTCAGTACGTGGAGTTATGTTGTTCAGCTAAAAATTTGTCTTTGTTTAAATGTTTAATTAATTTTATTAATTAAATTACTTGATTATGATTTTTTTTTTAATAAATTCATGTTTATAAGGGTAGATTAAAAATAAATGTGTGAACAAATAATTGTTACTATTTAAATCTGATGCTAATGGAATAATTTTTATTTATTTATTTTACCGTGCATCAATATAAAGAAATAGGACGTTATTAACATCAACGTTATTTCATTTGTTTTTTTTTTTAATATTACTATTTTTTTAAATTTTCTTTTTTTTATTTAATTTTATTTTTAAAAAAAGTAATGAAATAAAACAAAAAAAAAAGTGAAAATTGTGACATTTATTTTAATT
This sequence comes from Gymnusa sp. GC000175, assembly GCA_030264735.1. Taxonomy (NCBI): domain Eukaryota; kingdom Metazoa; phylum Arthropoda; class Insecta; order Coleoptera; family Staphylinidae; genus Gymnusa; species Gymnusa sp. GC000175. The sequence continues at coordinate 6,488 of JARJDX010070770.1, read as the reverse complement.
TTTTTTTTTGGCCATAATTCTTACCGTGTTTCCATTAAAGATGCAAAAAGAACGACGAAAGATATGACAGTGCTCATTTTTCATTGCACCTAAAGCACTGCCGATGAGTAAACTCAACCAGTTTCTGACATCCACATCATAAACAACAAAAATCTTCCTTTCTCCATTAAACAAATTAAATTATTGCATTAATCACGCGAATTAAAAAAAAAATCACAAAATCACACAACACAAATATTTTTTCCAAACAATGAAAAAAAAAATTGAAATTTTTTTTTTTCGGAAGGGTGCGCACAGGTAAGTAAGATAAGCACGCGCGTCTGTATTTCTTGACAACTGGTAAGAAACTCAGCTGTTTTGTTATATATTTTCGCGCGCGCGAGGTTCGCGAGTTATGTTCGCAGGTAACCCGGAAGTAATTTCTTGTTGGGACCGTCTGATGATGTTGATGATCAGACAATATAGGAATGGGGTATAGCGCACGCACCCAAAGATCATTGGGGTGCTATCCTTCTGCGGGGGCAGAGGCGGAGACACCGACAAAGCTAGTGGGGGCTTACCAATTACAACTACTCAACATACACTTATAGTGACATTCTAAAGCTCCTTAATACGCTTGTTATCCATACTTTATACCTGCACACACATTCTTCGATTCCGTCAATTGCCATTTTTTATACATTTCCTGCACTATTAACATCAAGCGCACAATCATCCACTCCACACATTCAACTGTTAATACGAAAAAAAGATCAAATGAACATTTTTTTTATTTAATCAATTTACGCCATTATCACATTCTTTATAGCGTTAATAACTCCTAAACTCATACACATGCGCTAAATTATGACTCCAAAGTCCTGGGTTCGATCCTCCGATGTTTGGTTTTTCGAGTAACTTACTATTGAATTTTCCTAATATATAAATCTTAGCTGACCTGAATCATTAAAGATTAAAGAAAAAAGAAAATTTAAGGAAAACTCCGGTCGTGGTTAGAAAATTAGGGGAAAACTGTTGTAAAAATTTCGATTTTTCGAGGTAAAAATAATTTTTTTTTTTGTTGAAAATAAATGCGTCTTCGAGGTATGTGAACATTTTTCGATAAAAATGCCTCCCGTCCGTCAAATTATGGCAGAATTAGTTGGAATATGGCAAAGCATAGAAAAGCAACAGGGCTTCAGTAAAAACCGACCCACAACTGACCCCATCTATATCGCAATTTTTATATTTATTATATAGTAATATATATTATTTTTATGCTGGTCTTCGACTGCCATCAGCCGGAGCCTTTCAGCATATTTATTATATAAAAATGAAAATTGCTTTTGAGCTTTTTATTTTTATCATTTAAAATTTTTTTTATGCTTGGTGAAATTAAGGCAATAAGTGCGAAAGAGTGAGTCATATGGAAAATGACATGTGTGAGAGAGAGTAGACACATTTTTGTTATTTCCAGAGAATTATTAGCGCACCGTAAATTTTTTACATTATATTTTTTATCGGACGAAATATGGGTGTTAGAAAAAAATTGAGCACATGGGAAGAAGGAGAATTAAAAGGCGTTTTATGTGATTAAAAAAAAATGAAAATTTAAGGAAAGCTTCGGTCGTGGTAATAAAATGAAGAGAAAATTTCGATTTTTAGGGGTAAGAATAATTTTTTTGGGGGTTAAAAATAAATGCGTCTTTGGGGTATGGAAACATTTTTCGATGAAATTGAGTCACGTGCGTCGAATTATGGCAGAATTAGTTGTAATATGGCAAGGCAATGACGTGCAACTACTTTTCTATATTTTATGAAAATCGCAAAAAAATTGAATAACTTTAAAAAATCATAACCGGACAAAATTTAAAAATGTACTTCGTCAACTTTGTGCGCACGTTATTTTTTTATCATATGCTAAAAGCTGTAATCTGTATCTCAAAAACTAAAAAAGTTTTTAGAACCTCCCCAAACCCCTGAAAACGAACCCCGACAAAGAAAATTAAAATACATAAACGAAATTTTCGTCGTTGTTGGGCCCGATCGAATGCCGTTTTCTGCATTTCGCTAGGTGACGCCGTTTTCGATATTCAGCGCCCAATTTTAAAAGCGTCTGGACAACGTATCGTTTGCCGCACGGCATGTTCGATCCCCTTAAGCACCAAAGTTTTCATTGAGATATCGCGTCCGAGGTTCAGAAAGAAAAATGCAGCGTCAATTTCTAAAAGCTAAAAGGCAAAAAGTTTCACCCGATAATTCGGAAAATTTTCATTAATTTTTTTGACCCCCTGTCATATAATGTATCCTTTAGAGACCTTTAGCTGGTTGTTAATTTTTTTTTACATGATAAAGATAAAGAGAAGGAGCTATTCGATTTTGAATCGATGGACCTGAAGCTATGGTATCGCGCAATTTAGAATACACCTACATAGAATGGTGTTTATAATTCTTTTTCGTAGCGTTTTATTTCTCATTGAAATTAAACTTTATGGAGAATTGGCTGAATTTAGGACTTTAAAAAAGAATCACATGGACAAATTGCAAGCTTATGAAATGTGGTGCTACCGAAGGATGTGGCGTACCTCTGGACAAACAGAGTTACTAATGCAGACGTCCCAAATAAAATGCAGAAGGACTGCGAAATTTTAAATACCATAAAAAGGAAAAAGCTCCAATACTTAGGCCACATAATCATCATTATCATATTCAGCGTGTTTCGCTCCATTTTTGGATATACGCCTCCCTTAAATTGGACCATTCCGCTCTGTTTAAAGTCTTTCAGGTCCACTGTTTGCCACCGATATTACCCAGTCGTCCCCCATCTTGCTTTTGGCGTCACATAATGAGGGGACCTAAATACACCCTCCTACAACTGATAGTCCAATGGAAAATTAATGAAAAGAGAAACCGCCTGTTCTTCCTTAAAAACCTAAGAGACTTATTTGGTTGCAGCAACATTTAACTATTCCGAGCTGTAGTCAATTAGGTACGAATTGCTGTGATGATGGCGAACCTCAGATAGGAGCTGCACTGTGAGAAGAAGACGGAGCTTTTTTAGTAATGGCGGGAAGAAGACATTTTGGGATTACATCGAATAAAGAAGGTTCCTCATTTTTGCTCATTATTTCCATTTTTACCGTGAAAATTAAGGAAAATTTTAAAGAAAAACTAAAAAAATTTCTATTTTTTTTTTAAATTTGAAAATTCGTAACTAATTTTGTTTAACAGAAACAATCAAAAACAATATTTGGATAAAGCGTAAATTTCCTTTAATTTAATGTACAACTTGTTGTTTTTGCCCGGAAAATTCAGGAAAATTTTGAAGAAAAACAAAAACACTTTTATTTTTTTCTAAATTTTAAAAATTTGTAAATAATTTTTTGTTGAACAACAAATAAAAAGCAAGATTTAGATAAGGCGTGAAATTTTCTTTCACTTTTTTTACAACTTGATGTCTTTACAGTGAAAATTTAAAGAAAAACTAAAAAGCTTTTATTTTTTTCTGAATTTTGAAAATTTGTAATTAATTTTTTGTTGAAAAATAAATAAAAAGCCAGATTTGGATAAAGCGTAAAATTTTCTTTCAATTGATGCACAACTTGTTGTCTGTTCCGTGAAAATTCAGGAAAATGTTAAAGAAAAACTAAAAACTTAATAACTTTTTAAATAATTAAAAGTTCGTATCTAATTTTGTTTAACAGAAACAATCAAAAACAATATTTGGATGAAGCGTAAATTTTTCTAATTTATAGTACAACTTGTCGTCTTTGGCCGGCAAAATCAGGAAAATTTAAAAAAAAAACTTTGAATTTTTTCAGAATTTTGATAATTTGTAAATAAATTTTTTGTTTAAGATCAAATCAAAAGCAAGATTTAGATAAAGCGTAAAATTTTATTTCTTTTGATGCACCAATTGTTGTCATTACCGTGAAAATTCGGGAAAATTTTAAAGAAAAACTAAAAATATTTGTATTTTTAAAAAAATTTGAAATAGCGTAACTAATTTTGTTTTACAGAAAAAATCAAAAACAATAATTGGATTAAACGTAAATTTTCCCCAATTAAATGTGCAACTTGTTGTTTTTGGCCGGAAAATTAAGAAAAGTTTTTTAAGAAAAACTAAAAAAACTTTTATTTTTTTCTGAATTTTGAAAATTTGTAAATGATTTTTTGTTGAACAACAAATAAAAAGCAAGATTTAGATAAGGCGTGAAATTTTCTTTCATTTTTTTTACAACTTGATGTCTTTACAGTGAAAATTTAGGAAAATAAAAAAAAAAACTAAAAAGCTTTTATTTTTTTCTGAATTTTGAAAATTTGTAACTAATTTTTTGTTAAACAACAAATCAAAAGTAAGATTTAGATAAGGCGTAAAATTTCTTTTCATTTAATACACACTTGTTGTCATTACAGTGAAAATTTAGAAAAAATTTAAAGAAAATCTAAAAAGCTTTTATTTTTTTCTGAATTTTGAAAATTTGTAACTAATTTTTTGTTGAAGAACAAATCAAAAGCAAGATTTAGGTAAAGCGTAAAATTTCCTTTCATTTAATAAACAACTTGATGTTATTACAGTGAAAATTTAGAAAAATTTTAAGGAAAAACTAAAAAGCTTTTATTTTTTTTCTGAATTTTGAAAATTTGTAATTAATTTTTTGTTGAAAAACAAATAAAATGCCAGATTTAGATAAAGCGTAAAATTTTCTTTCATTTGATGCACAACTTGTTGTCTGTACCGTGAAAATTCAGGGAAATTTTAAAGAAATACTAAAAAATTTGTAATTTTTTAAATAATAAAAAATTCGTAACTAATTTTGTTTAACAGAAACAATCAAAAACAATATTTGGATAAGGCGATAATTTTCCTAATTTATATAAAGCGTAAATTTTTTTTTCATTTAATGCACAAATTGTTGTCTTTACCGTGAAAATTCAGGAAAATTTTAAAGAAAAACTAAAAAAAATTGTATTTTTTTAAAAATTCGTAACTAATTTTGTTTAACAGAAACAATCAAAAACAATATAAAGATAAAGCGTAAATTTTCCTAATTTATGGTACAACTTGTCGTCTTTGGCCGGAAAATTCAGGAAAATTTTGAAGAAAAACTTGAATTTTTTCAGAATTTTGATAATTTGTAGGTAATTTTTTGTTGAAGATCAAATCAAAAGCAAGATTTAGATAAAGCGTAAAATTTTTGTTGATTTGATGCACAAATTGTTGTCTTCACCGTGAAAATTCAGGAAAATTTTAAAAAACAACTAAAAAAATTTGTATTTTCTTAAAAATTTGAGAATTCGTAACTAATTTTGTTTTCCAGAAAAAATCAATCACGATAATTGGATAAAGCGTAAATTTCATTCAATTTAATGTACAACTTATTGTTTTTGGCCGGATAGAAAAATTTTGAATCTTTTCAGAATTTTGATAATTTGTAACTAATTTTTGGTTGCAAAACAAATCAAAAGCAAGAATAAAATAAAGCGTATTATTTTCTTTAATTTGATGCACAACTTGTTGTATTTACCATAAAAATTCAGGAAAATTTTAAAGAAAAACTAAAAAAATTTGTATTTTTTAAAAAATTTAAAAATTCGAAAAACTTTGAATTTTGTCAGAATTTTGATAATTTGTAACTAATTTTTTTGTTAAAAAGAAACAAATCAAAAGCAAAATTTAGATAAAGCATAAAATTTTCTTTTATTTGATGCACAAATTGTTGTCTGTACCGTGAAAATTCAGGAAAATTTTAAAGAAATATTAAAAAATTTGTAATTTTTTAAAAATTTAAAAATTCGTAACTAATTTTGTTTTCCAGATAAAATTAATCACAATAATTAGATAAAGCGTAAATTTCCTTCAATTTAATGTACAATTTGTTGCTTTTGGCCGAAAAATTAAGAAAAATTTGAAGGAAAACTAAAAAAAAACTTTTAGTTTTTTCTGAATTTTGCAAATTTATAACTAATTTTTTGTTAAAGATCAAATAAAAAGCAAGATTTACATAAAGCGTAAAATTTTCTTTAATTTGATGCACAACTCTGTCTGTTGTCTGTACCGTAAAAATTCAGGAAAACTTTAAAGAATAACCAAAAAAAATTGTAATTTTTTAAAAATTTTAAAAACGTAACTAATTTTGTTTAACAGAAACAATTAAAACGAATATTTGGATAAAGCGTAAATTTTCTTAATTTATTGTACAACTTGTCGTCTTAAACCGGAACATTCAGGAAAATTTTGAAGAAAAACTTTGAATTTTTTCAGAATTTTGATAATTTGTAACTAATATTTGGTTGAAGAACAAAACAAAAGCAAGATTTAGATAAAGCGTAAAATTTGCTCTAATTTTATGCTCAACTTGTTGTCTTTACCGTAAAAATTCAGATTAATTTTAAAGAAAAACTAAAAAAAAATGTATTTTTTAAAAAATTTGAAAATTCGTAACTAATTTTGTTTTACAGAAAAAATCAAAAACGATAATTGGAGAAAGCGTAAATTTCCTTAAAAT
>JARJDX010070683.1:0-12664 GCA_030264735.1 Gymnusa sp. GC000175 | reverse complement strand
GTGCCGACTTTTGATACATATTTAAATTCAGAACTACGAGACCTATTCAATGTTAAAATAGGGGTTGCCATTTAAAATTAAACAAATGACTATCGCTACTCGCAAATGGTTAATGTTACAAAAATTGCTTGACGTAGGAATGTGGAAGAGTACGTACCATTTAATTTTAATCTTTAAATTTTGAAATTGCTTAAAAAAGAACTGAGTTATGGCGTTGGCCAGGTTTTGGTACCCACCCTGTATATGCACATATTTTTGAATATATTAAATTACCTGTTTTTATGTAGAAATAAATTGTCTTCAGAAAGGTAGTTAATTAAAATTAGTTCAATAGGTTTTAAGATATAGTTGGGGTTTACAACTTTTAATTCTGATAATAGATAGGTAAAGTAAAAGTTATTGTTGATGTTGTAATTTTAGGTAAAATCAATAATTGTTTAATATTAAATCAATAAAAGGAAATTTAAAGTGAATTCGCTTTTTAAAAATACTAGTAAACAGCGAATTGTTCTTATTTCTGAGGATATTTTAAAGCAATTTTTTTAATATTAAAAAAGCTGATAGCTTTTCAACTTAAAGTCGTTAACAATAATGATTGGGAACCACTAGTTTAGAGAGTAGCCCCGCCTTTCTGAAATTTCTAAAGTAATTTTTTCCAAATGACAAATGGCAGCTCAGTACTCGCGGAACTAATTGATATATTTATACAAATCTTAGTGAACGGTTCTACATAAACACTTGAGACGTTGTTGATACTTTGCGATTGGATTTGATTTTAAAGGTAGTGCGTACCTTTAAAATCAAATCCACACAAGTACAATTTTCGAAAACTTATATTTTTAAAAATAAAAGACCAGGTAATATCATTTAATAAACAAAAAACATTTTTCAGTGCTAATATTTACTAAAAATAAAAAAAATAGCACTTTCATTTATATGACAGCCTCAGAGTAATATTTAGCAAATAGACTTTTTTGTTGTAACACACATGTTGACATTTATCGACTTTCCACCCTTTTTGCTTACAGTTTTTTAATTGTTAAACATAAATAATAATTTTATTATAAAAAATACATAAGGGATTATAAAAGATTAAAAATAGTCCACTGAAAAAGCAATTTCTTGTTTATTAACTGGTTTATTAAACAACATTTAAAATTTTAATAAAAATTAATTTAAAAATTCTTTGGCACAGTATAAAAAGGAGGTGCGGTAACCACACGTCTTTCATTTACAAATTTAAAAAAATCCGGTTTCCAACTGAACCACTTCACCAATATGGTGGCTTTTGGCAAGCAACTCTTCTATCATAACTGTGCATTGTATGCTTTAATGTGGGTGTAAAATACTTTGATAAATTAAAAACTATAAAACAAATTCAATTTGTAAAGAATAAAAAAGACATATTACACATACAAACGCAATGTCATCTATTTTTTTCATGTCCTTAAACTTTTTAAAGATAGAGATTGGCATCCCCATCTGACAAGAGATTGGAATGGATAATAAAAACTTAACGATATTTTATGAATTATCAGCCAATTAACTTGGCAGTACGTCTCTGCAATTTTATTTTAATGAAAACTCAATTCTAAATGCTCTAAATGTTTTTTTGCATAAACTTGATAGTTTTTGAAAACCCTAATCGGATTTCAGCCAAAAATCACGCAATTATTTTACTAATGTCCATTTTAAAATTTATAAAAATAGAAATATTTTTGTACAATAACAATTATATACGTAGCACGCAATTTTTTATACTTTTAGAGAATTTTGACAAGAGATGATTTATTACTACAGACTTTACTTAACTTAAATACACAATACATGCTCAAGATTCTATAAAAAGTACATCAACAAAAATGATTTTATACTGTTGGCACTTCGATCTAGCATGGATGCTAGAGAGAATAAGTAACACTCACTATAAAATTTAATTTGTGTGAAATAATTTTTCTAATTGTCGCCACCTGGTGGTTCCATAGGCTTACATTAAGAAGAAGACGAAAAAGAAGTATTTTTAGTTTAAAAATAAAGAAGCTTTCTCTGACATCGTCCAATATTATTAATTATTTCAACCTCAGTTACCGCATTCGTATGACGCTTTACTTAAATATTGAGATAATCAACTCTTTTTCAACTTTTTTTGTAGCAGCGAGCTAAGAAAAAAGAAGGAAGAATAATATTAAAAGTTCAAGATGCGTTCATGTTGCTGCGGAAAATGTGGAGGTTCTAGAAAAGAATCAAGTCAAATGTTATGTCCGTTCTACTCTATAGTTGCGAGATATGGCTGGTATTGAAAGACTTGACCAAACGACTTCAGACAACTATAAACAGAAGGTTACGCTAGCTGGTAGAAGTGAGATAACTAATAGTCGTTGGAAAGTTGCCAATGTGGAACCCGTTGAACGTCTGATCCACCGTAAATAGTTTGGGTTGAGACATACCCTACGGCGAAGCCCTGGCAATAGAGCACGAAGGGCATTAGATTGGAAATCTCACGGTACGAACAAACGTGGTGGAACTAAATGGACATGAAGAAGATCGACCAATGTAGAGCTGGGGCAGTAAGGATGGCATATGGCCAAAAGTACTGTCCAGTACCTTATCATATGGCGGAAACTTATAGATGAAATAGAGCTGGGGCAGTAAGGATAGTAATGACAGATGGCCAAAAGTACTGCCCAGAACCTTATTATATGGCAAAATCTTATAGATGGAACAAAGCTGGGGTGGTAAGGATTGTCATGGCAAATGGGCAAAACTACTGCTCAGAACGTTATCACATGGCGAAAACTTTTAGGTGGAACAGAGAAACAAGAAGAAGAAGAAAAAAAGAAAATAACCATTAAAACTAAGATTGGAATCTTCAGCAGCAACGTTAAAAGCGTTTTATAATAATCATCATGGGTATCAACGAACGCAATGAAAAAGGCAATAAATAAATGATTGAGAAGAATTCTCAAGGTATACCTCCTAGAGACCATCTTAAATAAACATATAAAGAAAAGATGTAACATGAAAAATCTAGAAACTATAATAAGTAAAAAGTGGAATTGGATAGGGCAGAATTTAAAGAGGGAAAACACAAACTCCTCAAGGGAAGTACTTCAATGCAATATGATGGGTTAAAGGAGTAGATGTATATCCATAGATACATGGCAAAAGCAAATTCAAAACGAATATAATAGGAAAATCAAAACCTAAAACGATCTTAAATATGACGCAAGAAAACAAGATAAAATGGAAACAAGTAGTGACAAAGATTCACGAAACAAACAAGGCTGGCTACCTATAAAGAAAAGCCTATCAACACCCCCAAGGTACCTGCTCCTTAGGGAGCATAAGCTGATTAGAATGATAAGTACTTATGTTGTTTATTGTCTGAAATTATGTTTACTATTATGGGGCAAATGTTTTTCCAGTACAAACCTTTCGTTTAAAAAATTATTTCAAGGATTAATCCCCAACATAATTTTAAAAACTCTTGATGGTTCATTGTAGAATATTTCCTAAAATAATATATTATTGTACTACCTTATCTATATTTTTACGCATATATATCCATACCATTCGACCATTTATCTATCTTAAAAAATGCGATTGCGTGTAACCTTTACGCGGTAGTTATACTTTTTTGACGTTGCGTTACGCGCAGCGAAGAATGTTACTTCCGTTGACAAAAAGCCTCAAGTCGCACGGCTATTGAGAACTAACAAAATCTGATACGCTATCTGGTGGTGAAAACTGAATTGCACGAAAAAGTACCTGTCACTCACTGAGTTTATTGCACAATTTGTTGTTTTGCGTTTATATTAATAAATAATTAAAAATATAACAAAACAAAAACCTGTTTAACACCAAATGGATCTCTTTAGTATTAATTATCTTTTAAGTCTTAGGTAATTTCCTATGCTCGCCAAGTTGACAAGTTCACTAGTACTTCTTCAAGATCAGCTGTTTGAGCTAAAGTGCTGCCACCATCGGTATTGTTAGTTCTCAATAGAAGTATTACATCAAAAATTTTAGGTTATCCACGGTTTATTTATAATAAAACTTATTTTTCTTTGTTTTGCAGTTCCCCTGTTGGGCAGTTATAAATTATAGGGTATGTATTGATTGTTTTCTTTTTATCAAAATATAAAACCATAAATTAGTTACCATCTTATAATAAATTCGCAAATTCAATTTGAAGTATCCAAGTAGAATTATGTTGCAAAACATATTCGATTATAATTAAGATTTAAAAATAATTTGTGTCCCATTTTAATCTTAACAGAGGAATATCTCGAAAAATAGACATCGTGTGACAAAATATTTTCCTCAAAAACTTAAGGGTTTCGAGGGGGACATCTCATTTTGTCGAAAATTTCATACCCCCATTTTATATTGCTAATTCAGATTTTACGGATCAAAATACATTTGCAATAAAAAAACGGGGGTTCCTGTTTAAGAATCCAAAGTTGTCCTCCTCCCCTGCATTCTTGAGCTATGGGGAGGAATATTTTTGACAAATTTGTCTGTCCCCCTCCAAACTCTCAAACTTTTGTTCAAAACAATTTGTTATTGGATGTATATTTATTGATATCTCTATTAAGATTAAAATGGGAATTCTAATAATTAAAGAACATTTTTAAAATCACTAGATTTAAAGATATATATTAATGTTGATGTTATATAATAATGTTGATGCTATATAATGACAGAACAAATTCACGATTTACGCGAACATCAATAGAGAATGTTTAATATACATTTAAATTATTATTTACATTAAATATGAAATACACTCATAATAATTAAAATTGCCAAACATACTTTTTAAATCCAATAAAACACGATGAGGCGAAATTACAGAGTCAAAATGTTTTATAAAACGTGTTTTATTATTAAAAAATATTATTTGTTCAGAATTTAAAAAAAAATAAAAATAAAAATACTTTTAACTAAAAATTGTGGTGCATATTATATTAATATAAATTTGCCTTATTTTTTTTTATAAAAATTTTATTTTAAATAGTTATAGTTAAACACTCATTTAAAATAAAAACGTATTTAAAGATATTTGGTAAACAATTATAGAAGTGTCCTAAATGGATGCTAATAATGAAAAACTGATAATTAGATTTAAATATCTAGATAAAGATACAGAGAGCAGATAAAATGGGGGTACATTAAAATTTGGGAAAGCTTCCGCAAACTGCTCAATGCAAGATTGCAAGGGGTATGTCCTTGAATCATCTGCATTTCGCATGTCACTTCAAAAATGAGCCATAAGAATAAACACCTCTTGTTCACTTGTAAATGACATGCCTTTTATAATATAAAATAAAAGTTTAAGTCTTATTAAATCTTATTTTTAACAGTGAGTAAAACTTCCTATCAAACACCTTGATGGTTACCTTGTTTAGCTCTAAAAAAATCTTGTTTTGTTTGAATATATAAATTTCGCTTGCACAGGTAAAACACAAATAAACTATTAGTGTCAATTACAACAAACGCCAATGATTAATTTTATGAGAATACCAACTTAAAACATCAAATGTCGTTTGGCGCTATCACGTAGTTATACCCCTATTTTGACTGCTCCATAATTTCTAAGGGATGATTAATAAAATTGTAATAAATGTACTACATGTAAGTGAATATTATTTGCAAGTTTTAATTAAGTTGTAAAATGACTTTAAAGCCATGTCACAAATTGGTTAAACCGTTTAGGGGTTTATTTTGTTTATAACTTTATTATTTTTACAAATTTAAATTGGATTATTTGAGTAAATAATGTTAAGTATATTAAATATGTATAACGCAAATCCTTCTTTCGATCTTAAGAATGTTTAAATTATTTCCAAAATTATAACTTACGTCGCATAATTGCGCAAGTTATATTATCTAAGTACAGTTGTGCTCAAACGGTCGGTTTCTTACGATCCACCAGTCGATCACATAATTTGAAGGTCGATCGCATCCACTAGATACTTATTGGTTGCCATCGTTTGTTTCTTCATTATTTTCTAAAATTATCACATTTTTGATACCTAATCAACTTGTAATAAGTATTGCAGAGGTAATTACATGGCAATGTAATTCCAAACTTCGACATGTGTAATTCGTCCTAATTAATTTAAAAAAAAATTACCTAGTCGATCGCTTGCCGCCTAATCCTCTTATGGTAGATCTGAATAATTTAGATGTGGCGTTTTTAAGAAGTTCAGCAAATATTCCTGGGGGACCAGACGATATAACATCTTTCATTGTTTTAATTTTTTTTTTCCTATATATCTGCAGTGAGTCTATTCGTAGTACTGATTCCATTATTTTAGTGGTATTGCATGCAAAGTTCTTCTGTCCTTATGTGTCGTTTTTTTTATAAATTTCCATCTTTTCGTATATACCGCTTCTACCAATATAAATATTGTTTTCCCATGCCTTTCATATCCCAAATTTTGTTCCGTACATCTTATGCCAATTTCCTGACCACTCTTATAGTTTTTAAAATCTTTATCATTCTTTAAACTTATCCAAGATAATGTTGTGTTTTAGTGTGTACTTTCAGTTCTGTGACAACCAGTACACACTATACTTAAAGTCTTGTTTCTCCCCGAGTATATTAGAATATATGTCAATAGACATCCTACAGACTTTGTACATTACAACTGAATACTTCTCAAATCATAAGCATAATTATTAATTTCTGCAATTATTTGTAGCAACAGCATTTTATATTTGACAAGATAGTGTTCAGATCCATAGTTTGGACCTTGGTGTGCTTGAATATCCAAAACCTTCATTATTGTTACTTATTTATTAATGACATAGTCTATGATCGACACTAATCATCTTGTGTGCTTGGTTCATGTATACTTATATATTCATTTGTCCGGAAAAATTCAAAACTCTCCAACAACCCCACCCCATTGCCTACTACCGGTTTTTGCATCAAAGTCTCCCAACATCAAAACTTTTCTAGTGGTGACGACATCTAAAAGTTATCTGATAGGAACATTAAACAAAGTATATTATTTATTTTGTTGCAGAATATATCCTCCTAGGCAACAAGAGCGCCATCATGCAATTATTGCGATAATTATGAATGTATACCTGCATAGATTTAATTGCACTGTAAGAATTCTCCCATTTACGCAGTGCAATGCAATGCACTTCTTGCCTTTTCAATTCAGCAACTAATTTCTCGGGGGTCATCCCATTCTTTATTTAGGGTACATTCCAAGCCATTAATTGGTTGAGGTAAATTGTTGGTGGGAAACTGAAGATTATCGATGCGGGTCTTGCTGATGATTAGAGTTTGCATTTTCTTGCAGTTCGGCTTCATATCATTATCATATTGTTCACTTGCCGATGTTATGAAGTCTATTAGTCTCTAATGTCCCACAGCGGTATCAGCTATAGGAATAGTGTTATCTATATATCTTAGATTACTTATTATTTCACCTTTTATTATAAAACCTTTCTCTAGGTTATTTAGTGCCCCTTTAAATTTTATTAATAGGTGCTTTAATAGTATATATAGGTAAACTCCTCAGATGTTTAAACCTTTTCTCGAACCATGGCTTTTTGTAGGAGGTAAAACTTTGATATTATAGCTCTGTCTCTATCGTCAACTCCTGTTTCCCGTAGGATTGATATAAATTTGGTAAGTTGAAGCTGTCGAATGCTTTTTCGAAATTTTTACAACGTTTGCATTTATGTCTCGTGCTTGTTGAAAAACCACTTATATAGAGAATAACGTCTCTGTAGTGCCTAATTCTTTCCCGAAGTCGAATTTTATGTTATCAATGTTATCATCAAGTTTTCAATATATGCTTTTGCTGTTTTCCATGTAATTCATTCGTGTTTCGAGGCATGGTAGTAAAGTTTTTAGAATATTTATTTTGCTTATTAGTATCGGAGCCACAACCCCAAAACTGGAGGACTAGGTGATTTTTCCGACCAAGTTTGGGGCACAATTCAGAGGGCTTACATTGTTTTTTACCATATTGATATCCAGAAACACTTAACGTACTCTAACAATAAAAATTCAATTTAAAGCTAAAAAAAAAAAGTAAAAAAAAGTTTAAAATTCCATTTTGTTAGATGCTACATATTTTCTTGGATGAACATCAATTTGCTCATGGACCATAGGTTGAGAGACATATTAATGAACAAGATTGCAAAAAAATAATAGTTATTAATTCTAAGTAGATTAATATTTTTTAAATTGAATAAATTATCTTGAAATTTAATGTATAAGTAATCTTAATTTTAATTTGAAAAAAAGATCATGTAAATAATTAATTCAAGGGTTGTTGTGGTATGTGGCATGTCGCTTAGGGTTGTAATAAAATTGTCGCATCGATTGCGGCAAATTCTAGAATTTCAATATGTTTAACTACGAAGCCGAGAAATTCCAGAAACTTGAATAATATTCTCAAATTAGTATAATATGCACATAATTAACTTGCTTATTATTAAACAATTAAATTAAATTAACCAATTTATTTTAAGAATATTTGATCATTAAAATCAATGTTAATTCAGGAGGAAACGTAATATTTCCGCGAATTTACGTAAAGGTATTCAATTCTGGTGATCCAAATATTTGAAGTTACAAGAGCCACTCGACATATAAACGAGAAATATGTAAACTAAATTTTGGCCAAAGTGTTATTTCACAATTTTTCTTTCTATAAAATATGTGATTCGAAGTAAATGTTCGGCGAGTGGCCACAGTTAAAATATATAAACTGGGGTATGAATAGAACGTGTTATACAGGCGAATGATCAAACAAGTTACCATGAATTTACTAAACCTCTCAAGTGGAACACCAAAGGGTACTCGTATCATTACACATCTATTAATTACACGCGAGTTGCAATAAACAATCTCCTTGTGAAATTTCTTCTTTGCATATTTAGAGGAATATCGCTGCAGTTAGGTATTGAACACGAAATAGCTTAATCCAAAACCATACCACTTGCAACACAATGCATATTGGAAATGTTTGGAGTTTGATTATTAACTTGTCAATTATTATAACTTTGGCATCCAATTTTAACTTTGCAGTTTAAAATTACATATCGCAACTTAAATTTCTATGATTTAATTTAAATTAATTTTAAAATTTATATAAATATTTTGCTTTTAAATTACATGAAAGTACAACTAAGTGGATCCCTAGATTTAAAATGTAATTTGAATAAAAAATTCCAAAAATCTCGATCGAAATCGACTGATCGATCACATAATAATTTAAAGTCGATCGCCAGTAAAATAGTGCAATATGCAATACGTTTTGTAAACAACACTTTAGATAGGAGCTTTAAGTTAAACACGAGCGACGCATAGCGGAGCGAGTGTTTAATAAACGAGTGTTTAGGGAAATGTATAAAACGCGTTACATACAATACTTTTTTACAACGAAATAACCAAATAAAAAAATTCTTAAATTAAACGTCAATTTAAAAACTACTAACTTGATTTAGGGCTTGATATATAAAAAAAATAATTAAGCCGTGTTTAAAGAAACTTTGAGCGTTTTTAAAGTACCAAAACAACCAAATCGGTACTAAGACGTATCTAATGAGTAGTCGTATTTAAAATACGTGGTAACCTTATATGTAATCGTTATAACCCGTAGAATTATTTTCCTAATAAATTAAAAAATCTAATGTGGCCACCACCTGACTTTATCATACAATGAGTTTTTAAAATGTAAAATTTTAAAAAAATGACAAGAACAAATGAAGTTTTGTAGATTGCAGTATAAAATGCTAAAGGCTGAGTTAGCGCAAAAAGAATTCCGAGCAGTTTATGTAAAATGGTCGTTCTCTTAACTTAATTTGGAAACTTTTATCGGTGGTCCACGTTGAGTCATGTGATTTAATAAATATATAATATAATATCGCGATGGCTATAGAACCTAGAGGTTAATACCTAGAAACAAAAATAATATGTTTCCACTAAAGCGAAAAATTAGTGTCGTTGAAAATTATGGCTTTAGCCAAATTATTTACAAAAGGATCAAACTGTATCGTATCTATAATTATAGTATTCAACCCAAAGGAACTTAATTTATAGTTTAATAACCATGTTTGTGACAAGTAGCTAGTTTATAATTAAATTTTAAGAATTTATATATGTGAGAAAATTTATAGGAAAATCTATAATTTTAATAAAATTAATTTGTTCTAAAAATATATTGTAAATACAGACTGTGTGCTTTTGTTACGGTTACAAGTTTTTATTAAATATTTATTTTCATTATTGAAATAATTAAAAAAAAAACTAATAGTAACTTTTTGGGTGTCGGTCAAAATCGCAACAATCAAAATCCCGAAATGTTAAAATCCCGACAGTTCAAAATCCCGATAGAAAAAAATCCCAGCAATTAAAATTTAACAACAAATAAATAAAAATACACATTCTAAATAAAAAAATTGTCCAAAACTAATATGGTGAAAAAAGAATGCAAAGATATAATAAATAATTCAGAAAGATTATGGGCGATAACCCGAAAATACACTAATAACTCCAAGTTTTTACGTTTTTTTACTACTGACATACTTTCTCATTATTTAAATTCTTTTAATAAACGTTTTTCGTGACGTATACGACTATTTGTTCTATTCTCAACATTACGCTGCTCTTTTTGAAATTCTCCTTTTTTATTATAGGGTAACATAGGTACAACTAAATTTTTTGTCTTTTGTGCCAAGCTTTCACATGATTTTGTATTAAACTACAAATTTTATTTTATTTAATTGTTGGTATTATGATTACTGGGATTTTGTCCAGTCTGGATTTTGACCTGTCGGAATTTTGAAGTGTCGGTATTTTAACATTTTTTTCACCTAGACGATTTTTTTTCTGCTTATATTATGTGTAGATTTATTTTAAGGTCTTTGGGTATCTTAATAAGTCCAAATATCTTTTAATTAAAAATTTTCACCGGAGGTAGAGGTCATACGGTTTTATACTTGTACTTAACCTTGATGTTGAACTAAATTTTGGATGTTTAATGTGCCGCAGTAGTGGTGGTGTTTTAGATTTTCATTTTTTGTAGTGAACTTCATTCTAGTGGTTGATTTTGAGGTTGCTTCCCTATTGTTCTGCGCCATGTGGTTAATTTAACATTTTGTAGCATAAGTAAAGCTGCTGATGGTTGATTTGGTTGTAGAGCGTATCATTTTTTTAATTCGAACCATATTCCCGTATAAGGGATATACCAGTTATTATGCTTATCACAAAAAGAAAATATCAAACTCTTTATTTATTTTTTATAGATATGTGTAACTTTTAAAATTTATTAATTTTTACGTACAACACTATAATTTAAAAAAAAATTTAAATATGTGTATACGTTTCTTGTATTGGTTTTATTAACAAAAAAACCTTTTTCTAAATTTAGGGCACATAAATCAATGTCAGTTGAAAGTTTATTTGCAAGTTTCTTTATATGTAACAGAAAAGAGCCCGCCAAAAATTCCACAATTAAGAGAAGAAAAATGATATAAGTTTGAGACGCAATATTTATACTAATCACAAAGAAAAATACTTTGATGTCTTAAAATAAGTTTTCAGTATAAACTTAAATTAATAAAAAAAAATTCAATTGCTGTGTTAGGTGCCTTGTATAAATTTTTCTTACATCCAAAAGTATATAAGCAGATTAAAATGTTATTAATATTATGAATATTTTTATTATAATAATACGTGACGGTACAGAAAAATACAGTTTTTTAAATACAAACAGAATGTTAACGAAACACCCAAGAGCTTAATGCATACAAAAGGTAAAAATGTTTAATCCTCTTAATATTTTTATTTGAATTTATTTTTTTAAATCTTTGAAAGAAAAATAAAAAACTCAAAAATAAGTTTTTGTGCGATTTTAAGCTTATAATATTCTTTTGTAATGGAATTTAATGATTTGTATTATAATGTAAATTAATTAATTAGTTACATTTTTCTTAAAAAAAAGATTTACATACTATTGTATAATAATTTATTTTGGCTTATTTAATTTTAATTTTAATAATAATATTACTTCATTAATTAAAACATTGCAACTATTCTGTGGGGGTCTATGACGAAACATTATTGTCGTACCAAACTTTTTCAGAATTAAAAGAACAAAATGAGAATAAAAAGATAAAATGAAATGCATTTAAAGCTATGTTATAATTGATGAAATATTCTAGCTTTCATTTCATAGACGTCAAAGTTATTATAATAAAGATAAAATTGAGAAATATGATTAATTATGGAATATTTCAAAATTGAACTATGGAAACCTTCCTACTAGAAACACAGTTTGATATTTTTATTTTATTTTCATATTGCGCTTTTGAATTAACCCAGATCTGGTGGGTTAATCATTACCATTAAAAGTTGCATGAAATAATTTTCTATTTATAATTTAGCCACGTTTGTTTTCTATTGATGTATCTAAAATTTATTGTAAACAATAAAATACAATACTGCTTAAGTCATAATGAGATTTTTTAATTCACATATTCACGTGGCCCTCGCGGCAATTAGTTTAGACAGTCCTGAACTAAACGTTTTAAAGAAATATTAATATAAAGTTTATTTCTATTGGTTGAAGATATTTAAAACATTTTTTAAGTACATCTATTTTATTAATGTATTTTACCCATTGGT
>JARJDX010070651.1:0-18017 GCA_030264735.1 Gymnusa sp. GC000175 | reverse complement strand
ATGACTTTATAATTCTAGAGTATGCCTCTCTGTATTTTGGTTGAATCTTGACTTGGTCTTGATTCATAATGGGAATGGCATACTCGTCTTAAGATATTTTATTTAGCATTGTTGTTAGCTGTATAATATTAGTAACCCCTGGTTCGTGTATTGGGGGAGATTTTGTGATTGTTAGTTGTTCGTCTATTAGCGCTTCGACATCTATCTCATCTCTGCTTAGTATCTGGCAGCCATTTCTTGTTGTTATCGGATGTTGTTATCGTATGATTATATCATTATTTTATGTTTCCGGTTGGTTGCTCGGTTGATCAGTGCACTATCCTGCTTATTATATGTCTATTTAACTTTAGCAGGTCTTCTAACAGATGGTTTTCGTAGGTATTATCACTTATATACCCTATGTACGCCGTGTTGCCATGTCCTTCTTGGTCTTCCCCTTTTTCTTCTTTTTCTTCTACCCACCGGGGTCCACTCCATGATCTGCTTGGGGATTTGAGTACTTGCCATTCTGTGTACATGGCTAAACCATCTCAGCTGTTGTTCACATATTTGGTCCATTATTGTTAATTCGCACTTTATTCTCTTTCGAATTTCCTAATTTCTTACCCGGTCTAGCCTGCTAAGTCTGGTGGATCTACGAAGCACGTCCCTTTCCGTTGCAAGCAGTCGTTGTTTGTCTTGTTATGTTAGCGTCCATACTTTCGCTCCGTACATTAGCACACTCATTGCCATGGATCTGTAGATGTTCAGTTTTGTGTGCCTTGATATTTTTTGTGACCACCAAATGCCTTTCGAAGCCCCCGTCACTTTCTTTGCCTATGTGACTCTATGTCTTATATTACTAGTATTTAGATTTAATCCCCACTTTGTATATTTATTTATTAGTTTTCTGCACATGTACTCCGCATCTTCTTTTGTCTGGGCGATCACTACCTGGTCGTCTGCAAATTGCAGTGTATACAGTTGCCTGTCTTTGATGTTGAAACCCATCCGTTTCTTAATTTGATTTGATTTCACCCGTTAAAGTGCCATTTTGTTTCACATAAGATTTGCTACCCTCATATAGTGTCTTTATTATGTTTANTTCTTGACCTACACTGATCTGTTTTTCCATTAGCTGTTTAAGTGTAAATAAGTGGTCTGTGCACGATCTCCCGGCTCTAAATCCTGCCTGTTCTTCTTCTTCCCTTGGTGTGTATTCACTTTTTATTACTTCATTTATTACTTTGCCAAAGAGTCTGCTGAAGGTACTAGTTACCGATATTGGTCGATAATTTTCGCAATTTTTCCTGTCTCCTTGTTTATATATAGAGGAGATATATGCTTTATTCTTTGTTATCTCATTCTAACCACTTTACCCTATACTGATTTAAATTTATTTTGTTTATATACTGCACTATATCTGCTAATTGTAACGGTATTTTGTATAGTAATAATCACAAAAATTAATTTTCTTACGTAGTAGAAAATTATTAGACCTGCATTTGTTTCTTACAAAGTTTACGAGAAAGAAGTAAATAATATGCTGCAATTAAGAAATCTGAAAGCCAATAGATCATGAAGTCTAGGACTATTCAATTCAGTTTAACTATTCAAAGGACTGGCCCCACTTAATTGCGCTTAATTGAGATAGACGCTTGCCCTTAATTTAAAGTAATTAACTTAGGGTTCTGCTAAACACTGGACCTTGCAACTAATCAAATATACAGTGTATAAGAAATTTATCTCAGGAAAATTACTACACAAGAGTATCAAATTAAATCCAACAGCGTATAATCCCGACATTCATTGCTAATAATAAATTTCCATTTAATTTTAACGCATTGTTTTAATTGAAATCTCATTTTAATTAACGACTGTTTAATTAATGAGTCTAAAAGTCCGTTGAAAAATGAAAACGATTCGTTCGACGACAATCATGTTTGAAACATTTTGCTTGCTCAATATGTGTTTAATCTAGTCTTCTATTCAACGGTTTAATAGTGCCGTGTAGACGTATCCTGGGGATGCATCCCTCTTAACGGCAGCTCTTGTAATTAAGCCAGTAATATAGTTAGTTACCCCGTTATAGTCACATACTATTCACCTGATACTACACCTTCATTATTAGTTTTAAGTATTATTATATTCCTATTATAACCTTGTTTACCAGTTTTATAATATTAAAGGCACTCTCAGATAAAAAATTGCCCAAGGGATTTAGACTTAATTAAAATACATACACCTATAAATTAAACTAATAAAAAAATGATAATATTTACATACATTTACTCTATTAATTATTTTTTTTTTAATAAAGTATTACCATATATTAGCTAATTAAATGTATGAATATGTTTTTCAACATTTTGTTTTTATATACCTAATATACAGTGTGTTATGTTGGTAAAGCTTTAAGTAGCGTGTTATTTGTATAATTATCAATATTATTCATTTTTGCAGCGTTCTGATCGTTTGTCATCTCGGTTCTCCCAGTCTTCAAGGTTTAGGTTTTTTGGTGACACATACTTTCCTATACATTTTATCCATGTTGGTTTTAGTCCTCTTTCTTTTTCTTCTTCTGGTATTCCGTTAGTAATTAGTTGGGGGTCGCTTATCATCCTCATCCTTATCATGTGGCTGTTCCTCTTTAGCTATTTTCTCTCTCTTTCGTAGAATATAACAGTTTCGACTTCTGTTAGGGATTTTGTCCAGCCTTGATTTTTCAGCCAATTGCGCCACAAGTACATCTCTAAAATATTCGCAGTTTTCATTCCATTTTCTTGCTCATTTGCTATGTTTCACTATACTCTAGAGTTAAGCTGGAGGACTAATATTCGTCCTTACCCACACAAGGGTAAGCAAACGGATCCAAACCTAGCCTTATTCTTGATAACTTGATAAAACAACATTATACACACCGCCAAAAACAATTTGGCTTCTAGACGGAAAGGCTAGTCAACCACAGATGCAATTTTCATCATGCGGCTAGTATTGGAAGAAGCTGTGGAATATAACAAAGACGCATATGTTTATTATGTAGATTTTATCAAAGCATTTGATAACGTGAAAATCGCAGGTATAGTTATTATCATTACCAAACGCAGCGTACCCAAAATTTTAACTGATCTGATCCGAACGCTAAATTACCGACTATAAATACAAATCAAAACTGAACTGCAGTAAACCAGTTCTTATTTTGTGTAGTGATAATAACATCAGTAGCGGACGGAAGCTAGCCTATGACATGGGGAGAAAATCACCATTGTTTTCCACGCGGATGACGTAGCACTATTTATTTCGATGGAGGATGGTCCCTGTACACATTGTAATTGGAGGCACAAAACTACGGCCTGTGAATATCTTCTGAAAACACTTGCTGCAGTATATGGGAAAACAACAAGGCGATACAAATATGTATTTAATAATAAAAGTGTTGAGCAGGTAAATTAATATAAATACATCGGTGACAATCTCTCGACGAATAACAATTTTATACAGAAAGTGAAGGTTCAAGCACAAAAAGCTCTCCAAAATGTAGCAGCACTCAATGGTATTCTCCAACGACTATATAAGTACTAAGGCAAAGGACAGGGTTTACAAAAACTTGCACAAGACCAGTACTGACATAAGTTATGGCATTCAGGACAAATACAAAAAAACAATATTGATAACGATGGCTGCAGAGATGCTAGTTCTATGAAGAATTAAAAAAAAGACTACAATATATCCAAATTAAGAAGTTAGTTTTCCTTTGGGTAGTTTCTTTAATAATTCCGTTATCTGGAGATATATATCCTTTACATCGTCCTCTCCATAGCCCGTTGTTGGTGTGTACACTTGTACAATATTAATTTGAGCGAGGCTATCGTTAATTTTAATTAATAAATTTTTTCGAGACTGGTATGAAATTTGTAATAGCCACCGATCTTCACTGAGTGAGCAAAAGTAGTATAAGAGTGTTCACAGTAATATGCACCCAACCAGCGCATTTCGCTGATTCCCAATAACTTAATTTTTAGTCTTTCCATTTGTTGTACAGAATTATGATTTTTTTGCCTGTGCCATGGTTTTTATGTTCTCCCCCCAACTACAAACTGTATCTTTTAAGGGACCTTTACAGCTAGACCACATTCTCTTTTTTATTGAAATTTTGGAGTTTGCATTTTGATTTTTGCCTTTATTCACAACCGTTCCTTAGAGTTGTAGTTTTTTGTTTGTTTTAAAGATAGACGTTTTGATTTATACTAGAGAAATACTTTGGGATTTAATGCGGTGGTTTCTTCTAGCCTTCCACATTCTTAGGCTTTTGACTTTCTAATTATTTCTTCCGACTTTGGGATTAATATCTTATCAATCTATCAATATCTTATACCTCGTTGGTTTTCTAGCGTGGTGCAATGCGTACAGGTGAGGTTGTGTTTTTGGCTAGCGAGTATCTTACCATTACACTTTACACCCCAACATTAAAGATAAAATGACGTACAAACAAGAATAAGCAAAATTTAAGAAAAAGATATATAAACCACATATAAATTATTACACAGCTACACGGAGGCAAAAAAGAGGGGATCTTTTATGTATATCTGTTGAAGGCCTACAATAATATCCCTATAAATAAACTTTGTAAAGTTCTAAAAGAAACTATGATCAACATCACTATAATAAAGGCTATCCAGCTATCCTAGCTATTAGAAATCTTTTAAATCTTGGGAGTGTTACAAAAATGTTACTGCGTGCCCCCACGCTATTTAACACCTTGGGATAGATACTTCTTAGTTCAGATGGTCGCCTCCTTACTTTAATAGCTTCGTGTTGATAAGATCAGGTGCAGTGGCTTTCCTGTTATTCATTATGCTCAGTCTATTCCTTATTATGCTAGTGGTCAATACGTTGTAGTTAAGTTATATGTATGGTCCCGCATTTGTGTCATTTAATAGCTGATAATTCTGTTTATTGTGTTGCTTTCGTGTGTTTCTTAGCATTGCCAATACTTTGGATTGACAGCCGCATAGATGGTGTTGTAATGATTGCGTAAAATAGTGTTTTCATATTTTTCGCATATCTTTCTGACATTGATTTTCAGTTATTTTATTTTTATTCAGTACCAATGTTTTTAAATTCCAGCTTTACGTTTTTCGATGTATTTTTTTGACAATGGTGTGTGTTACGGCTTAAAGTACCTTTGATAATTAAAACACCAATTGCTTCTGAGGGTGCATAATTTATGTTTGTGCCGATTATATTATTGTAAACAAAAAATTCCGAAACAGATGCACTTCCTTAAAAATATAATCGAAATCCGTCTTGCAACCAGACCAGTTTCTACTTATTGGTGTTTTTAAGGTAAAATTAAAAAAGCCAAAAATACCAAAGGTCAACCACCATAACTTAAGCAAACTAAAGAAATCATTCACTCGACAACTTTCGAAAACAAAAATTAATACCGTTGTCTAAGTGTGTCAAAAACTTTCCCAGAAGATATGAAAAAGTGTGTCAATAAATTTAAGAAGAAAATACAACCAGCCAAAAAACAAGAAATAAAAGAAAAATGTACAGAAATGGAAGCTACACAGAAGAAATATGATAGTTTTAACGCTTTAGGAAAATTACTGGGAAAAAATCAAAATTAATACTCATACTGATCCATGACTTGGATTTTGGGCGGAAGGGCTTGGTTTGGTGTATTTTTGTTCCATATTAGATTTTGTGATTTTTGCCTGTGTGGTGGTAGGTTTTGTGGGTCTTGCTGGATAGGTTTATTAAGCAATATTAGACTAAAATATCTTCAGTAAATATTGTTTTGGCTTTAATTTTGTTATGGACCTAGTCACTGTTAGATAGTTTTTATTCATCTACGACACTTAAAAACTACCTAACTCCTAACGAGTTCTGACGTTAGGTTTCCAACTTTTGCCTATTAAGCCATAACATAGCTAGCCCATATATTTTAATTCAATGTAATTTTTATTTTTATTTTTCGAAACGCCCGAAACGAATAATCATTTTCTAACGTGGGAACCTATAAAAGGAATTTAAAAGATTATAGGATTTTAACAATGGTTTATCTAACTAATTGGCGAATGTATTTGCAAACTGCAAAAGTTAATAAGTATAAGATAACCTAACTATGCAGCTTATATTACATAAAATAAGTTGAGTTTATCTGCAGCTATCATAAAATTTTATGTTTAGTAGCGTTTATTAAATGCTATTATTTATAAACGATAAGAATATCCAGGCTGTTATTCATTTAAATTACAAAATGGTGTAATTAAAAAGTTTGCGCAATATTAATAGAGACAAATAACCCACATGAGATAAATACGTTAATTATTTTATTCCCAGTAATTAAAATGTAACGTAAAACTGAAAAGATTGATAGCGGCGCATAAAACTATGAAAAACATTTTATAGCGGTATTACAAATAACTCAAATGAATGATGGTGTTTTAATTTTTAATCATTATCAAAAATATTGCACTGTTTAAACACCCTATAGACATATTAGCGAATCCCTATTTAAATCCATCTTTGTTCTAATTTCATTGGTGCAAATATCCATCTCTGTTAATTCCGAATTAGGCGCCTCGAGCACCAATTTTACTCAACTTAATTAATCAAATTTTAAATTAATATTGGTGAAATAAATGCGCGTGAGCAAAGTCTCTAAAGGGTGCAACTCCCTTACACTACCAACATTACGTATGCGAAAAATAGCACGAAGATATTCACAATTTAATTATCTCTACGTGTATTTGAGGTGTGCTCTCATTTCTGCATACGTTCTTCAAGAAAATTATAATGCAAATAAAAGGAAAGCACAATTAATGGCTTCGTATGCTCATTCCAATTATAAGGTAAAGTGCGCAATATTTTTTAATTGCATATTATTACGATTTATTATACTTGAGAAGCATTTACAACTTGAAATAATAGTATGAAAAATTGATTAAGTTATTAATGCATTATACGTTAATTTGTAAAATTATTGCATGAGTCTTGTTAGGGAAATTATGATATTAACTGTTTACTGCACTTTAAATTCTTAAGTAAAATTAGTCAATTATACAATTAAATGAAGCGCTCTTAACGCGTACTAAATATTTTAGTACATATTTAATTAACTCAAATAAAGTTCATAGTTAAAATATTTATTTTTACATTATATGGCGTTGAATCAATAATCATACCTCAAATCAATCTCACTATTAAACTAAATTTAAATTTCAAAGAGTCTCGTGAAATGGTATCTCTTTTTGATGGTATCCGTCTTTTAGCTTAGCACAGGATGTCCAGGATCTCATCTATGATAAATAAATGTCCTTATTTGGATGTTCCATCTTCTCTATTTAGAATCAGCCTGTAGGTTTCGATTTTTGCCCCCAGCGCTATTATCAAGTGTAGAGGTAATGTTGACATCACTAGGCAGTTATGTCTGTACCTTTCTTGCGCAAACTTTTTAATTACACCTTAGTGCTTTCTTCCCTACTATCGTCTCTGCCATTTGCCACCAGATAAGCAAGGCTTACGCAAACACTACTAAGAAAAATCATGGATGACTGAGGATATCTTGAAACTAATGTAACAAAGAAGAGTACTTATCAATGATAACAAAATAAAAGAGTACAAAATCATGAAAAGAACGATCAAAACAAAAATAAGAAAAACAACAGGAAGAAAAATGCGCGTAAATTGAAAACTTGCAAGTACGATAATTTTAACGTGCACTGAAAAATAAAGGAGGCGACAGGCAAAACTAAAGCCAGAACGGTACACAAATTGGTAGATAGCAACGGAAAAATAATGATTAACACAAGTGAAATTAAAGATAACTGGAAAGACTACACTGAACAATTGTTTCATGACAATAGATCTGAGCTTCCCCCATTGAACATTGAAGAAGGTCCAAGAATCTTAATGGGAGAAGTGAAAGCCGCAATAAAATCAATAAAGGAAGGTAAAGCATCTGAACCTGACAACATCCAATTAGAGTTTCTTAGGCTTCTCGACGAAAACGGGATAAAGTGGCTAACTCAAGTTTTCAACAACATATATAATTTTGGCAATATACCTCTGGAGCAAAAAACCCGACGCAAAAAATGTGAAGACTTCAAGACCATGAGTCACCTCCCTAAACTATTTCTAAGGATAATCCATGGTAGACAGACTCTGCGAAAAACAAGTGGCACCAACACAATTTGGCTTCCAAAATGCGGTTTCTACACGCGGAGCACGTTATTTCAAAGATCTAAGGATATGAACTGTGACTTTTTTGCCTGCTTTATCGACTATCAAAAGGCCTTTAACAGGGTAGAACATAAGAAGATGGTAGAGATTCTGAAGAAAGTAGAAATTGATGGAAAAGACTTAAGAATTATTATGAATCCACACTGGAAACAGACAGCCATGGTGAAAGTGAAAGGAGAGAACACTGAGGAAATATAGATTCGATGGGGAGTAAGGCAAGGCTGCATACTATCTCCATTAATATTCAACATCTACTT
The DNA here is from genome assembly GCA_030264735.1 of Gymnusa sp. GC000175. Taxonomy (NCBI): domain Eukaryota; kingdom Metazoa; phylum Arthropoda; class Insecta; order Coleoptera; family Staphylinidae; genus Gymnusa; species Gymnusa sp. GC000175. Next base: position 9,531 of record JARJDX010070651.1, on the reverse strand, counting down.
ACTACAACGTCTCATGAATAGAATGACAGATATGGATTGGATATAAATACTTAAACAACCAAATTTATGAGCATAAGTAAATCTAATATTACAAACTGTCATCTTATTGTCGATCAAAATCCAATTGAACGTATAAGCAAATATACATATCTTGGCACTACAATTATTAATAAGTGGGATCACTCACAAAAAATAAAGATCCGTATAGAAAAGGCAAGAGCTGTGTTTAATAAAATGAGCCCTTTACTAACAAGCCACGATCTCACAATGAATACAAAGATGAGAATTATGCGCTGTTATATGTACTGTTCTTTTCTATGGCGTTGAATCGTGGACACTTACTGATGCTACCAGTAAGAAATTCAAATCATTCGATATGTGGGGATTACGCAAAATTCTGAACATTTTGTGGAGGGATCGCGTATCAAAAGCCAAGACATTCCTCAAAAAGAGAAGGAGATAATGAACACCGTAAAATTCAATATCTAGGCCATATAATGCGGAATGAAAGCAGATTCCACCTTCTGCAAGTAATACTGCAAGGAAAACTCGCAGGAAAGAAAACAGCGAAAAGAAAAAGAATATCATGGCTCCAAAAAAATCTAAAAACATGGTTTGGCATGACTATAACAGAGCTCTTTTGCGCAACGATTAGATATATCCAGTATGTCATATATAGCAATCGCCCCCACGAGAGCAACATGCACTTTTTCAAGCCCAGAGGGCTCTTGTGGGTTCAAAGTCTAAGTCCTTTCTAGAGCTATACGTGTGTCTTAGACGTAAAAATTCTTCATTTCTTCTTTTCACTGATGAATGTGATGTCGTTTTAAGGGGATTAACCGACAATCCTTCGCAGCCGTACCACGTTTCCATCTTGTTCAGTGTGCACTGCATCATTTCTAATACCGTGGCCCCGAATTTTGTGGTTACAAATATTGCAATGTGGTCGGCATATCCGATTTCTATCATGCCGAGTTGGTCGAGTTCCCGAAGAGATCAGGCACTAAAATACAGGTTAGAGACCAATCCTTTGCGGAGAACCTCGGGCAGCTTTCATCGCTGCATCCACATCGTAGACTAATGCGTATGCCTTTCAATATTTGAGAACATTTTCTATTTATTCAGGAATATTTAAGTTTATGCCCCTGCTTTCAATAGCCATTTTACTAGATTCTAGACTCTACACTGGTGATACCAAACACCCTTCTATATCTTTGTATACTTTAAGTAAAATCTTCTTTGTCCTTAGGGTACCTAAACTTTGTGTAGCGCAATTTAACATGATTTCTTTGCTTGGCAGGCACATAAGTTTTGATTCAGCAAAGATATACCGAAAATTTTACCCTTTACATCAAAACATCTCATCACTGTAAATTTTTTGCCACTTCTCGGTCTGTCAAAAGTCTGGTCCTGAGCTGTAAGTTAAGGTAGTTCTTTGGGAATGTGCGCCTGGAGCAAAAGTCCCAATGTCTCTTTTCTTCAGGACCCTTATTTGTTACTTTCAGAGCTTTCTATAGCCTGGCTCCTTCCAGTAACTGCTCCATACTTTCACAGTACCCCCTTTATTATCCTTTCTTGGCATCTCTTATCGCCTTGTAGTAGTTTGTAATTAAGGTCTTGTATGCCTCTCAGTCACCAGAGCTCTTGCTCATCTCTCGTGTCTTTCATTCTACCAAAGAACTTTTTTGGTGTTTCTGACAGTGCGTGAAAGACACGCTGATTGCAACTTTGTTCGATTTCTCTATAACTTTTAATTCGTCTTGTTGTACGCTTTTGTCGGACAATTCTCGAGTTTACGATCTTTCAATGCAGTTGTAGATCCCTGCATTCTCTACGTTTTGGAGCATATGTTTTTAAATAGAATTGTATGTATCTGTGATCACGAGGCGACAGTTTATTTGGGACATGACTTATTTACTCCATTATTGCTTTAGATGCAATAGTTATGTCATCCTTTCCTCGTGAGTAGGAGAAGGCTGGTTTATTGCGTATGTTAGCTACTTCCAGATTGCTAATAATTAAGAAGTCTAGAAGCGAAACACCTCTTGTTGTGCTGTTGCTGTTTCCCAAAGTAATGTGCGTATGTTGACATAACAGCCAATTATTAAGAATTTTTTTTTCTTCCCACAATACTCCATGCATTGTTTTATTACTTTTGGAGGTGGAGGTCTGATTGCAGGTAGGCGATTGCAATTATAGAGTTCCTCGCACTTCACATACCACAAACTGTCTTCTGTGTTATTTATTATCCATAGTGATTGTATTTTCCTTATTTGATATAAGAACCGAAGCTCTCGGTTTAGCTTCGAATGTGTTAGAAATAATCCTTCCTTTGGCATCCCTGAGACTAGTTGTAAGGCCACAAGTCTTGAAGTTAAGCCACATCAAGGTTATTCTTGATCATGAACACACCGAATAGTGGTGCAGGATTATCTGCATTTTTTGTGAAAAGCGTACCTGAAAACTTCTATTGTAGGGATTAAGTCCTCCACCATATCCACGTTTCTTCCTTGGATGTCCCTGCTGCTTCTGCATCTGCTCCCGCTTTTTTGTTCAACACCTTAAACCATAGTGTGCTGAAATTGTGGAATGTTTGGAAACGTAATGGAAGTGCAAAGGCGGTTTAGAAGGGAGTTTCAGATTATCCACCCACGAGACTCGCACCAGAATTAATAAACAGATGTGACAGTTTAAGATGTCTACAACAAGCGTCCTAGAGACTATGGACATCTGTAAGCGCCAAAAAAGAAGAAGAAGAAGTACTGAAAACTTATCGCGAAATTTCAAGAAAATCTGTTCGGCAAGCGACGCATTTCAAAAACTAGTATGCATTGCATTTTGAAGCGTGTATTTTGGAAGAGTTACATTTTAAGATTAATCCACGCCCTCAACGAAGATGATTATGATCGGAGAATGGAATTTTTTGAGCAAAATGTGCAGAGCACGTACAGTTTTTACACAAGATTGTTTGGAGATATGTGAAATCATTTAAATTAAACTGGTCGACCAATGTCCACAATTGCAGCTGCTGGGCACCAGAGAATCCCCATATTATAAAAGAACATCATTTAAAATTACCAGGAGTTACAGTGTGGTGTGGATGGTTTTAATTGGACCATTGTTTTTTGATAACTCTGTGACCGTTTGCTTGAATTTGCTGCAGGAAAATCTCTTGCCAAGCTTTAGTGAGTAGTGAGGATGAAAGAAACTATTATTTTCAACAAGATTGAGCACCTACCCATTATCAAGGTGATGTGAAAGCTTATATCCATGAAAATCTGCCAAAAACAGATGAATCGGGCGAAAAGGTGCCATCAGGGCCATTCGCTTTCTAGATCTCACGCCACTGGATTTTGTTGTGGGGACTTATCAAAGATAAGGTTTATATATCAAAACCAGAAACATCCGTACAATTGAAGACGAAAAATGATAGAGAATGTAACGAAATTTTTTATAAAATTATTCGTCACCTTTGCCATTCCATTGCTTTGCATTATCAGCAATGTTTGGATAAAAACGGGCATCAATTTGAACATCATCATCATCATCATCAAACAGCCATTTAAGTCCACTGCTGTACATAGGCCTCCCTTTGATTTCTCGACTCATTTCTATCTTGCGCCGCCAAGATCCAGTTCTTTTCCATGCGTTTGATGTCGTCGGATCACCTTGTTGGAGAGCGCCCTCTACTTCTTAACGCATGCTGTCTTGGTCGCCATTCAAGCAGTCGCTACATCCATCTACCATCGGTTATTCTGGCAGCATGGCCTGCCCAGTTCCACTTAAGCGATGCAATTCTCTCTGTGACCCCATTTCTTTCCCGTTTAATGTGATTCGGGACTCTGTCTTTTAGGGATAAACCTAGCATTGACCGCTCCATAGCCCGCTGACAAACACGTGTTTTATTTCCGGTTTATTGTGAGTGTTTTTGCACCGTAGGTCATTACAGGTAAGACACATTAGTTGTATACCCTACGCTTTAGGCATATTGAGAGATCAGAACTAAAAACGTTTGCTTGCCAAAAGCGGCCCAAATCAGGCCTATCCTTCTAAAAATCTCTGTTGTTTGGTTATCGCGGCCTATACGAATTTCATAGCCGAGGTACTTGTAGAAAGTTACCTGATTAATTTCAATACCATTGATTTTTAGGTTTTCACTCATGACGAGGTTTGTCATGAACTGGTGTTCATTATAAGTCCGACATTATAAGATACGTCCTGCAGCGTTTATAACATTTGCAGCTTCATCTAGGCAGTCCGCTATTATAACGATGTCATCTGCAAACTTCGAGTGGTTCAGTCTTTCGCCGTCTATGTTGATACCCATTTCGTTCCACCCGACTTTCTTACTCATAAGCTCTAGCAGTGCGGTAAATAATTTTGGCGAGATGGTATCGCCTTGTTGGATATCAAACTTATTTGTGTCTTCTTAAAGCCTAACACAAGCGGTTGCCGTAGATGTTTTTTATAAGCATGGACGGTGGTCTACTCTGCATTTAACCAGAGCTTCGAACATCTTATGGTGGTTAAATGTGTCGAAGGTCTTTTTATAGTTGAGAAAAACTAGAACAAGTGATATAATATTGTATTCACCACACTTTTCGAAGAGCGTTTTGATAGCTTGCAGATGATCGTTTGCCCCATAACCTACTTTGAATCCAGCTTGTTCGCCCGCGCGTACAATTTTTATGCGTTATTTTTACAATAGCGTTATTCCAGTGCGACGGATTTTTTCCTTTTTTAAGACATGCATTAAATAATATTCGGATAGCTTGTATTGTTGCTCCTCTACCGAATTTTATTACCTTTTATCACGACTTTATTCTCGCCGGTTATTTTTCATCTCTGAAAGTAAAGCTCTTATTTCATCAGTTGATATATCGGGAGTATCTTCGGAACCTTGATTTTGAACCTTATGTATGTGTGATTCTTGTGAAAAAATTCTACATCTCTTTAATTTGTACGTTTAATCTGTAATACATTTAAATATATACTATTTTTATAATCACGCAAAGTGTGTATAATTTTTTTTTGGGACACTTAGTATTATTCCAGGAATTTTGACTCTCCAGAAAAATGAGTTGTTGTCAATTTTTATCCTTCCTTCTTTTGACGACCAATTTCTTGTCGAGATTAATTACTATTTCTGGTCAAGATCATTTTCGGTTACACTGCGGGTCCAGAAATCCAAACCAAGATTTGGATGGGTTTCAAGAGGTCCTCGGCATCGACAAGCCTAGCTCCCTTCAATACGGTACCTTGCTCGAGGACCCTGTCTAGTTAAGCCTTGGTTGTTAACTCTTTTACACAAGTTATTCATCGCCGTCCCTATAGCCTCATGCAAGCCCTAAGCCGGAGCTGGGTATTTTTAGCTCACCAATTAACTTAAAGTTTTAAAACACACAAATATTTAATTACACCCTTAAGTTACTTTAAACTTAAATAAAATTAAGTAATCTAAAGAGAATTTTAAAGAAAAAGTTTTTATAACATAAATACTTTAAAATCTTATTTTTAATTTCAAAGAATTTTATTTTTAAATTGATCTGTAACGCGACATAGTTTTACTTAATTAAAGCATAACGTAACATTTTCTTTAATTGTAAATAAATATATTTGAATTTTGAAAAATTACTTATTTAAAAGCAATAAACTAATACATTACACATTATATTATTTCCTTGCAGGTATAAAATATTATCCTGTTTTGAAAGTAGTTCACATTGGACTATTTAATTCTAAAACATAAAGAGTTTCTCCTTAATCTTTAAAATTAATAAGTGTAAGTAATGAATTAACTTTGATTTTTATCAATATTATTAATCTATCTATTTGTTAATTAACGAAGCATTTTAATTATTTTGGACTTATTTTTTTTAATGATAAGTAATGAAATAATATTAATAATAAGTTCTCATTGTTTTAATGTACATAGGTATATGTAAAGTGCTCACTTTATTACATCAAGAAGAATTTAAAATGGCCAAAGTAAAAATATTTTTATATTTATATGATGTCATGTGCATATAGAACGTTCGCTTAGTTGATGATGGTTCTTTGTATTTTAATGTAAAGCAGTTCTTTTCATATTAAAACAGTGACGTTTATTATAAATGAAACAATAGTTCTAGTAAAACATGCAATTTTATTTATTCGCGCGTATCTGTTAAATATTTTATTACATTGTTTTCAACTTTGTTAGAGATATTGTTTCCAATTTAAACGTAGAACATTAGCATTGAAACAATGCCAGTTTCACAGTATACAGAGCAGAATATTACATTTGTTAACTAAAGTGTATAAACAGAATTTATTGGACCTATTAAAATCATAAATTTTGAGCACATGTGAAGTTGTCAAATGAAATGGAGGGTCCGTTCGACACGTTTCTATAATTAGCACAATTAGTGAACTGGTCAGTTCTCAACTATGCGCTGCTCCTCTATATAGATTTTGCGCTAACTGCATATTGGACTCATCAAGCGATATCTGCTTTATCACGAATCATTATTTAATCTATTCGTTCACACAGAGAGGCAAATAAAAGCGTTTTTCAGCAAAATTCTCGCTAGTAAAATAAAAAGGTCCATAAGTATGCATAAAACGGTAAAGGTATATCCATCAATTTAAGTCAATATTGTGTAGCCTTCGACGATTTCCGACGTTTTCTTTGAGTTTCGTATATTTCCTTTCTTCGGATATCCTGCGGTAATAGGACGTCTCTGATATCAGCATAACTTCACACACATACACGCATATACACACAGGATTCCTTTGAAAGGATAAAACACAAAGGTCTGAAATGATATCGCAGTATTCGATCATTGACACTGATATAAGAGGAGCGCGTGTTTTTCTTTGCGAACTTAGGAAATGCTCTGTCTATCGGCTAAAACGGCGAACTACATCAAAGGAATGTTAATTTATTTAAAAGTTATGTGTTTTCTGGAGCACTTCCATAATTCCCCCTTTTGTTTCCCGGATTAAAATTCCCTAAACTACATCGACAAGCTCTGCTTCAGATGGATTTCAAATTATTAAGTTAAAACTCCTTAATCCTTTTATGAAAGAAACCCGTTTCAAAAAAATCCACATTTCAACTCGACAAGTTTTTTTTACTAAGTGGAATTAACATATCAATTTAATTCGAATTAATTCCGCCCATCAAGACGTCAAAAAAAAAACACTCCACAGGTTTTGTAATAATATACTTTACACATCAACTTAATAAAAAAAAAGTGTGGTCACCATACGATTTTCATTTACATATTTTTTTAAAAAGGTTAAATTTAAAAAAAAAAATGCAATGCAATTTTTTGCAATTTTAATTTAAAAACTTTAATACTTAATAGTTTTTGAAATAAATATTTGCAAAAAAAAAATGAAAAACCTAAACAATAAATTATGATTTCCGGATTATGGATTTTAGTTTAAAATACCTAGGACCTCTCAATTTTTTTAAAAGCTTAAACATAAATTTCCAGGTTGATTAGTGAAACCGGCGTTGCTGTAAAGTGGACACAGTGTTATTAACTTTTTCCGAATAACAAATGACGACGAACTGTCTGAGTAATAAACCTGAGATATTTTGAATCAAAACTTGTTACAAATTTTTGACATTATCAAACAAATATTGACCTTTTTAAAATAATTTTTGCTATTTTGAAGCAAATTTTTATCAAATTATTGACATTTCCGAACAAAACTTTAGATTTTCTAACAAATTTTTAAAGAAATTTTGATATTCTCAAATTAATCTTTAACATTGTCAAGCTGCTAATTTAAGGGGTATATTTTTCTTATTTGTGAGTAATTTTTTAATATTTTCAAGCGAATTTTTTTATTTTGGAATTTTTTAACTAATTTTGATACAAACATAAAATTATTTAACATTTTAGAGCAAATTCTTAGCAATTAAAAATTTGTTTTCTAATAAATTATACTTTAGTTTTTGTGCGGACTATTGATATACAAAGTTTTACTCATTTGCATTTTTTTTAATTTTTGAATTTTTTTGAACATTTTTAAGAAATTTTAAATATTTCAGATCATGTTTTTGCAATTTTAGAGTTTTTACCATTTTCGAGCCTATTTTTGATATTTTTAACATTTTTTATAACCGTTGAGCACATTTATGCAACTTTTAAAGATTTTTTGAATTTTAGAAAAAAATGATATTTTTATAAAAAAAATTTGCAATAATTATTTTATTTAGAGAATTTTTGATCTTTTTGAACAACTTTTGCTATTTTCTACTGTATTTTTGCCTTTTTCGAGCGAAATTTTTATATTTGGAACTTTTGGTAACGAATTTTTGATATTTTAAAACAAAATTTTTTGATTTTAAAGTACATTCTTCAAATTTTTCATAAATTTTGTTATTTTTTTATTGAAATGGTAATACTATAAACGAATTTTTAGAATTGTTAAAAATAACTTTGGAAAAACCAAAAGTTTTCATTTTTCAGCAATTTTTTAATAGTTTCGAACAAATTATGACATTTTCCAGCCAATTTTCTACACTTTTCAAAGAATTTACCATCTTAAACTAATTTATTTTTCATTTTCGCGGGAAATTTTATTATATTCAAACGTTTTTTGACATTTTTAAACAAATATTAAAATTTTTTAGCAAATTATTAACATTTTCGGTCCATTTTTGATTTTAATGCATGTAGGTTTGTATTTTCAAGCAAATTTTTGGCATTTACGATCAAATTTTTTTGAAAGTATTTATGACATTTTCAACATACAGGGTGGATACCAAAACCCGGCCAACGCCATAACTCAGTTATTTTTTAACCAATTTTAAAGTTCAAAGATTGAAATTAAATGGTCAAGAAATTTTTTGTAACATTAACCATTTGCGCGAAGCGATAGTCAATTGTTTAATTTTAAATGGCAACCACAATTTTTTAAATTTTATTTGGATAGCTCTTTTTATTCTGAATTCAAAACTGTATTAAAAGTAAGCACCTTTATAACAAAATTTTCAAGTAAAATAACATTTAAAGTAATGCAAATTGTTAAGTGGTGCTTCAAAAACCTCACATTTAGCCATGGAAAAAGAAAAAATTGCAGTCGCTACCTTAAAAAACAGTTTACTTATTTTTGCTTTGGCTTCTTAATATTACCTTGACTTGATTTGCGATTAACTTTCTTCTTTTTCCATGGCAAAATGTGATTTGTTTAATACACACTTTACAATTTGCGTTACATTAAATGCTATTTAATTAAAATTTTTGTTATAAAGGTGCATACTTTTGATACATATTTAAATTCAAAATAACGAGACCTATCAAAAAAAAAATAGGGGTTGCTTGTCGTGGAAATGTAGAAAAGTAGGTACCATTTAATTTTCCGTATCAAACTTTAAAATTGGTTAAAAAATAACTGAGTTATGGCGTTGGCCGGGTTTTGATATCCACCCAGAATGTGCAACTATTTATTTTAACCTGTGATTAAAATAAACAAATATACCTCTTATGCCTATTAGGTGTATTAATTTTTAATTAACTGTTGATGCAATTT
>JARJDX010070644.1:0-10523 GCA_030264735.1 Gymnusa sp. GC000175 | reverse complement strand
TTTTTTTTAAACCTCGTGCACCCACAGAATTTATGATTTACGTAAAATACCCAACTCGTCTAGTTCCAAACATGCACGAGCGAGATTCAACAGGTGGCGCTGCAAGTAGCGAGCGCTAAACCCACAAGACCTAGCCGAACTCGACTATGATATTGGTGGGGGGCACATTGCTGCTTTAAGCTCGCAGCATATGCGTTCTAGGATGTGAAGTTGTGGTGCTCCCAGACCAAGTCTAGCTGGCTGACAACTGATAAGGTGCGTACATGTATCTCCCACTTAAGAGTGGAAGTGGTAGCGCCATCGTAAAGTACTATCCAGTCTCTGAACTCTGAAAAAGTATTTTTGCGCCTAAAGCTCGTAACACAATGCAAAATTTGATAGAAAATTTAATTTAAAATATTTTTTTACATGCCAATATATACTGGTGAAGCTGTTTGTAATTTTGTTATTATTTATTTAAAACAACAAATGTATGTAATTACATAGGTACGTAAAATTATTTTCCAAATACTTGATTCACCAACACTTTATAAAAATCATTCACACTAAAATTAAATAAAAAATAAATCGGTTAAATCAATTGTTGATAACACTTACATTCCATTTGAGGTTATTCTAAATAAATTCTTAATAAAAGAAGGGCAAGTTTTCGGATAGAAAAATCTGTTATGAATCAAAAGCCCGGAACATATAGCAAAAAATAATCCGGTACAATTGGACGAAATTGGGACGACTCTTTGGAACCTTTGCAAAAGCAACTGAAACAAAATATCTTAGCAATAGGCGATTTAAATTAATTTTTCCAGCCATAATTAAGGCAGAGCACCAAATATGCATAAAAAGAGTTTTTCAATTAGGACGGGTCGATGTTGGCAGCCTGTGGCGGCCATGTTGTTTGGGTGACCTCTGTCAAATCTTCTGGGTCTTTCAAATAAGAAAATAATTTCGTTAATATCTCACACATAGCTTGTTTTATTCCATTTCAACATCGACCCCTCCACCTTATTGGAAAACCCCTTAGCATGGATATGAACCGCATTTTCAGAGTTCGCGGGCCGTATTTGGCCCGCGGGCCGCACTTTGGGAATACCTGGACTAAAGGGTCCATTGACAGATTGATCGCAGCGCCACCACTAGGTAAAGTTAATTCCCAATTGCAATTACAAAAATTAATTTCACCTGTAAAATTGTGGAAAACGCCGTGATTCCAAACTGAATATTTGGTTTGATGTAATAGGCACTTCCTGCTAAAAATCCTGCTAAAATATGGTGGTACGATTTGTCTGCTTTATCTTGGTTCGTTAAAAAACAAATGATGAGCTGTAAGTATATTAATCAATAAATTTTGAGGCAAAAATATATTTTTATCGATTACCCTAAATAAACCCACAAAAGCACCTGTAACTAGCCCATAAAGTATGTTATCTTTTGAAAAAAGCATTTTAAAAATTAGTTGGGGATGTTTGAAAATCAATTCGATACGCGTTAGAAGAAATTTCACGATTTCCAGAACGTATCCAATGGCGAAATACTTCAAAACGCCCTGCAAATTGGAATTTAATATTTATATTCAAATCTGTTGTCCCGACACAGTTGGTCCCACGACGATTGATCCCTGTCAATTAAACCCCGAACAGGTAATTTCCCTGCCAGTTGATCCCTAACACGTTGATCGCTTTGGAAATTGATCCCCTGGACAATTGATAAATACGTTCACACTGTGAAGGTTACACGTATAATAGATTTACATGGGGTTGCAGCAAATATTTCACAAAATTACATATTATAGTGCCATACTAGTTACCGAGCGTAGGCGACTTCCCCGTTTACTTTCGTGTTGTGGGTTTTTTTGCTAGTACACAAAAGCAAGTGATCTTAATGTGGTTCCCTAAATTGGGGAATTTATCCTGGGGCAAGTACCCTCAGTGGTTGCCCATTGTCTTCTGAGGTCGAAATGGTCGAAAATTCCGATGTTGGTTTTTCAGGATTTGAACCCTGGACTTTCAGATAATTAAACATATTTTAATATTGACACATTATATAAATTCTTAATGAATGATGTCGTGGTGGAAACTTTGGGGATCAATTGTCCGGGAGATCGATATGCGAGGTGATCAATATTTAACATCTTGACTGCTAAAGGCGTATGGATATGCTTTCATTTATTTGTTTATATGCACTAAAGGCGTAAACGAATTTGTAAGATTTTGATTCGCTTTTCGTCACTACAATCTTACCGACTGCGCCATTATAGTTTTGCCGAAACGCATTAAATTTTTTAAAGGTGTATATATGAGCTTTCTCATATTTAATAATATGTGTAGATATACTCCTTTAGGCGTTAAGAGATTAACTGACAGTGACAAACTGTCAGGGATTATTAGTCGTTAGACCAACCGTCGCAGCACCACTTAAATTTAAAAAAATTATTTACTTCATAAGTATATTTCATACACGTGTTTTTATGTTGACAAAAATTTTTGCCATTTTTTCCTTTTTCATTATATTTCTTAGGAGTGTAATGCGGGTAGAACCTTAAAATATAATTTGTGTAAATTATCCTACCACACCCTTTATTTTCCTACCACAAATTATCGTACGGCTTGCACTCTTGCGTCCGCAACAAGTACATTAAAATTGAGCTACAGGTCATAAAACTTAAAGTATCTTTCAGTCTTGATCTAATTATGTATCCAAAAAATTCCAAATTACTGACTGCAGCTTCAACTATCTAAAATATCATTTTTTTTAATTAAATTCGCAAAATTTAAAATTTTTATGTACCATGTTGAAGAAGTAAAGGGTGTTGAGGTTTCTGTTCATTTTAGATTCTATATAAATTGGTAAACTTGCCACAAATCCAGCACCTAAGCTTAAGGGGTAGTAATGGAGCCTTCCAAAAATCCGACTGTAAAATAAAAATGCAATTCAGTGATTTACAGACTCATCAAGAATGGTTAATAACCACGTGACCGCGTAGGTAGGCAACCTACATGACGTTTGATATTTTAATGTTGGCTATCATTTGCAATCGATTACATGTTTGAATATTTGACGTTTGTTGTTACTCACTGCTTTCAACTTATGTATTTAAGTTGTGTAATGTTAATTAGATTTCCCAATGCTTAATAAGCATTAAACTGTATTGTCAATTGGGTTACCAGTTTTACCAACTGCTGTTAGTTGGGTGGCCTAACTAAGAGGTCATGTGGTAATCACTCATTTCTGACTTAAAACACAAAAAAAGGAAAGGTAAAATTAAAGTTGCCCTTAGTTTGAGCACAAGAAAACACACGCGACACTCGCACACACACAAACACACAGACTCACACACAAACATACACACTCACACAAACAAAATATTCAATTTTTATTTAAAAAAATCTTAAAATTTCGACATCTGATGCAATTTATTTTTTTGCACGATACTATACTTTCCTGTTTCGCGAAAGTAAAAACAGGAATAAAATTTATAAAAGCAGATTTCAATTTTTTTTCTTTTAGTAATAAAATTATTTTTTCATCATAAACTTGTAAATTTTTGAATTTTAAACTAACCCTTCTAATTACTTACCCAAAGATACAATTGGAAAAATTCGTAAATTTTCAAATTTTAAACTAAAGCTTTTATAACAATTTACTTACCTAAAGATACAATTGGAAGCTAGAAATATGCTCACTAAAGATGCTCCATATATTATTGTTCGGATGTAAGCCCTTAACAAATATTTTAAATAAGCCTTATCAATATTTTTCCAATTTAACAAAATTCGTACCTAATATAAGCAAAAAATTAATTTTGATATAACAAGTTTTTGTTTTTGAATGAACACCTACCAAATAAATTGGAGTAAAATATTTAACACATCCAAAAATACCATTGGGAAGCATATGGATGGTGGCTTGTAAACAAGAAGTTTTCCACGGATGTAAAAGTTTGCAAGTTGACGAAGATGTGAACGTTTTATAAAATACTTCTTTGGTTATCACGGCAGATTCCATTTTGTTAGAGATTTTTGTGGTTTTGATCAAATCAATTCAATGTGTAAACATTTTAGATCTCATAAATTGGATGTTTTTACAAAATGCTTTTTATAATGCTGAGGTGCTGCATATTGTTTGTAACACTGTTATTGTAAAGGCAAAAATTGTCGTAATGGCTGTTATTTTATCTAAAAACAAATGGAAAAACAGGTTATTTTATCTAAAAACAAATGCAAAAACAGGTTATAGCAGTCTATTGTATGCTAACAATAATTTTAATTACAATAATATTTCCTGATTTCCTGATAATGCAATTATTTTAATTTATTTTGTACATTCTACCTGTATTTGTACAGGGTGTCTGTTTTTCGAGCCCACCATTGGGATCTCGAGAACCGTAACGGTTAAATTAGGACAAAGTTGCCACGATTAAATGATGCATTTGTTTTTTCATACATGGGTAACTAGATAAAGCGAAAATACAAAGTTTTGCCGATTTTGTTTTTGGCTTATAACTTTCTTAAATGAACAAATACACAATTTTAGTTTAAACTTTATCGATGCACTTTTCTACGGAGAATCACCAAGGGTTGTCAAACTTTTTCTAACTTGTACTGATTTCGAGCTATTGATATTAAGTTTTAATTTTAAGTTCGAAAAAACAAATATCATTTACGGTTCTCGAGATGCTAATGATGGGGCTCGAAAAAATGACACCCTGTATATGTTATCATAATTACATGTTTTTAGTTAAATAAAGAAAAAGATGGCAAGGCCAATAGGAAATAAGTGGTTTATTATTGCCTGAAATAAAAAATAACACAAGTAATGGATTTTTTTTATGAAGATGATTTGTTTCTTTCTATTTATTAAATAACTAAAGTTAAATAACATGGTGTTTGATTTCACAAAATTACAAAAAAAGTTGATTGAAAGAATCACTGAGGTAACCTAATTTTGTTCATCTGTGGTAGTCAGAACGAAACATCTAAAACTTTTGAGACCTATAAACATTTGAATCAAATATCCATATAAATGGACGAGGTGGAAACGGAAATAAATAGGAATAAAGTAAAAAAAAAGATTACAGTTAATTTCAGTTGATGATCCATTCAATTTGCAAAGAGTAAAAATATTTTTTCGACGATAAGAATTTCTTGAACCAGGAGTGGGGAAAGTGGGGTCTTGCTGTACCCCAGAAGAATGGAAGAATGCATACCAAAGACTAGCTCAGAGTTGATCCTTTTCACTCTAACCCTATTAGAGAACCATATCTAAGATTTAAGAGGCATAAAATTCTACATAAACTCAAGTGGATCTTGAGTTCTGAGAAGGCGAAGAACACAACAAAAATTTGTAAACTTCATTAAAAACTCTCAGTTTTAAAGAATAATTTTGAAAACAAAGAAATTTAAGGTACAATACTGAAAATACTGAAAATAAGAGAGAAAAAATTATGGACCTGGTTCGGATCCAAGGAAAGCAATTCTAAGATTGGCACGCGATATTTATAATATCAACCTTCTCGAGGTGATCTCTATAAGTAACCAGATCCTAGATTCTGATAAACCAAACATGCTGTAACTAGAGGAGTAAAAATTGATAAAAAAATCCGTAATCTAAGGTATAAAACCTTGCCGAGGTATAAATGCCCATACGTGATACGACGGTTGATTTTGAGTAACTGACGCCCTTTGGAATATCAAGCCTTACTGGAGTATTGGAACATCGCTGCAGCCATTTTTTTTCACCATACTAATTAATACTAAAAACTAATAATAAAGACAATAAGAAAACTGATGAAGAGATCAGAAGAGTACTTTAAGAAGAAGCCCAAGGTAAGGAAATTGTTCCGATGGAAGACAGGAAGAAGCCTAAAACTCCTGCTGCAACTCCAAAGAAGTATATAAAAGTGGGGAAGGCTAGAATTCCGAGGAGGAGTAAAATAATCACTAATCCCAGAGAAAGCGGGGTAAAAATAGGCTTAAGGTACAGACAAAGGGACCAAAGCTCCAAATCCTTCTTCTTCTTATAGTGCCACCTCTCTGCTGAGGTTGGCGATCATCATGGCTTTTTTTTATTTACCGCAGCTCTAAACAGTTGTAGTAAAGTGCAATTAAACCATTCGCGCAGGTTCCTGAGCCAGGACATCCTTCTTCTGCCGATGCTTCTCCTACCCACTATATTTCCCTGTATAATCAACTGTAACAGTTGATATCTGTAACCCCTCGAGATGTGGGCAAGATATTCTAACTTTCTGGCTTTGAAGGTGATGATAATTTTCTTCTCTTTGCGCATTCTTCTTAGGACCTCTTTGTTGGTTATCTTGTCCTTCCATGATATTCTCATACTTCTGCGGTATGCCCACATCTGAAAGGCTTCTAGTCTGCGTAGGTGGTCTTTTCTGAGTGTGGTTGTTTCTATCCCGTATAATAAGATGGGGAATATATAGCACCGTAGCATTCTTGCTTTCAAGTCGTTGTTGATGTCTTTGCCTGTGAAGAATTGTTTTATTTTGAAAAATGCGAACCGAGCGTATTCTATTATACTATTGATATCGACTGAGGGGTCGTCTGTTTCATTGGCCCATACCCGTAGGTATCTATATTTTTGCACCCTTTCAATTATTACTGTGTCTACTATTAGTGGCGGTATTGCATTTTGTGCTTTTTTTATTTGCATGAACTTTGTTTTCCTTAGGTTCATTATTAGTCCGTATTGCTGACTGACTCGGTTCACCTTTTCTATAATCCTCTGAAGGTCTGCTAAATTTTCTGCTAACAGGACTGTGTCATCTGCTCATCAGATCCTTTTACCCAGCAAACATTCAAACGCATATGCTCGTTGGATAACACTTTCTCAGCAAGTGCAGGCAAAGAAGAAATCTCGCACACTACAGACAAAAAACCTAGTACACCAACTAAGGAGCATCCACCTATAGCGTGGCTCTGTCAGCAGTAGAAGCGGAAGACTACCCAGATAATATTCTTTCGATCAAGGAAAAAACTTTGCAAAGGGCTATAATGGAGAGATCTGAAAGTCAGAACCAGAGACTGCACCCCAATTCACGAATACCTTAAACAATGTACACTCTCTCTAAAGATTGGTTCATGGAGAAATTCACACATTTAAGTTGTGTGAAAACGCTAGAATCTGAACAAAGAAAAAAAAAAAAGACTACAAAGGTAGTGGTGTTGATTTCGTACAATGTTCAAATCAATGAAACCCCGAGAATCTTGGAGTCTAAAATCCCGAGAACATAGAGCTTTACACAGAAAAGAGAACCTCCTTAGTGCAAAGGAGGAATCCTTCTGAAAAACACTAGTACTGGGGATAGACCATGATAGACACTGCAGAAGGCCGTAAGAGAAGGCTGTAAAATCTTTAAATTCCTGAATAAGAATATGAAGAACCCGGACCGTGATGGAGAAAATCCGGATAATCCAAACAAACCTCCAATACAGTAAGAGCAGCAAGCCGTCCTATGCATAAGTATAGAGTTTTGGAGAACACCAAGGGTATGTTAATATACGCCACAACCTTTGGAAATGCCAGATCCTGTGTCTGCACCAGGAATGGATTACCAGTCTAACACTTCTTGAATTCTGCTGCAGGAATCAAACAGTAGATATGGTGACAACTCGCATGGAAAGTATATTTCGGCACATTGTACTAGTGCCTACATACCATACATACGACAATTTTATACTAACACAGGTGATGGAGAGAGAAGTGAGATACTGCGAGGTTGATAATCTCCAGCTGCTATTAGGAGCCAATACGAATTCCCTGGGGTAGCTCGGACATAGACAAAAGGGACAAGTCACTCTTTCAATATATTATATCCAGGAAAATAAAGATTTTGAATATGGGTGGTAAACCCACCTTTGTAACTATAAATCGGAGTGAGGTGCTAAACGCCACGATAGATTCTACACACCTGAATATCCAAGTTGTAAAATACGTCTGTATGTGGTCAACAATAACGAGAAACCAAGCACACAATATGGAAATCCCAAGTAAACCAATGTGAAAACAAAAGAGAGAAGCTAGCTGCAAATAATGACAATACATTACTTTGAGCAGGCACCTGCAGCTACAAATAATCTTATACTATAACAACTGTGCAATAATTAACAACACCAGAAATATACCTGGTGGAAAGAAAAACTAGAGGAGCTAAGGAAGAAGACACGAAAACAGTGGGAAGTACCAAAAATAACTGGAACTAAATAGAGAAACACGATCGAATAAAACAGGGCCTTGGAAAAAGAGAAGAGGGAATCCTGAAGGAAGCTATGTCAAGATGTGAAATCCACATCGGAAGCAACTTGCCTTAAGCAAATACTAGCCTCGGACCTTAAAATATTTAGTAGAACAATATTGAATTTAGATGGAAAGTGCACCAATACGGAATGGGAGACTATGCCGAGCAGTAACAGGATTAATAACCGGATACTGCACACTAAAAGGTAAGCTGTACAAAAAGTTAATACCACAAATAAAGATGATGCCAGACTCATCAATAAAAAAATAAAAAAGTGCTTCTCTTATAATTTTCGAATGCGAAGCATTAAACCTCAGAAAACACTTAACACGACTAATGAGGAGATCAACTAAGGAAAGACTTGTAGACAGATTACTAAGTCTTTATATGAACGACCTAGGGTGATGTTACATAATAAGTCTTAAGGTTGCAATGTTAGGAACACAAAAGATTTAAACCAACCCAGTGGTTGGTAAACCTCAAAAAACCAGTACTTAACATGACTAATGAGAAGATCAACTAAGGAAAGACTTGTGGACAGATTACTAAGTCTTTATATAAACGATCTTGGGTGACGTTACATATTAGATCTCAAGGTTGTAATTTTGAGGACCATTGGGTTGGTTTAAATCTTTTGCGTCTCAATAGAACGAAAAAATTCTAAGAACATAATTGGAAAAAAAATCAGCAGCTACAGATGGAAGTTTACACATTTTTGGATTTTTAATAATACGAGATCATTATTTTTGGCTTTAAAGTTTATTTATTAAGCCTATACAATACTTCATGTAGTGGTTCTTGATGGTCGATCTGTTAAAGATCTAGATTCTAGATCTTAAGTAGATCGATTCTAGATTCTAGAATAATAAATTGCTAGGAGCAAGAAGATTTTCTCTTTGGCCATTCTAATGTTACGATAATTGCTAAAATTTCGCTTCTAAATAATGTTAAAAAAGATATGTGGATATAATACAAATCCAAAAAATAAAAATAAAACAATGATAATCAAAAGTATATTTTATTACTACAAATTCTTCTATTTCTTAACCTATATTGTGCACTTTCATGTGATCTGCAAAATTAACAACTTTTTGCGATTACTTTTCCATGCCCCAAAATTTCCATAATTCTTGCTTTCAGTTTTATCCCCCTGAAATCAATAACAATAAAAATTTGTATTTGCTTCACCTAAAACAACTTACATATTATCGGAAAAGGCTTGTACAAGAAACGCTTGTTGTTTTGTGTTCGTTTCATCACAAGTCATGTAATCATGAATCAGAAAATAACCTAAAATCATAAACAAAATTTCCGAAACGGGAATCTTCTTCTTGATATTTTCATATTTTTTTGTATAATTATGAAACAAAACCTAAAAATAAATATTACTAGTTTAGATGTAAAACAATTGCGTTTTAGTTCAAAAGTGGAGGATCTATTCTTTGGGCGTTGGTCTTTTTTGACCTTATATTTAGATCAAAATTCTGTGGTACCTTAGAAAATTACTCGACCCCTAAAGCGCACAATGGTCGGGTCCATACATACATACAACTATCAAAATTATTTGAAATGACGTAAAAAGTATTGCACGCATTTGTCAAAAACGTTCTAACCTTAATTAGGGTATAAACGGATGATAAACCAAAATGTATGTTGGGTTCAATACAGTACATGCTACCTGCTATGGTTCCCGCTATAAACGAGTGCAAACTTCTTCTATTTCCATCCCTTTTTAATAAATAACATGTGACATACTAAAAATACATAAAAAATAAAATCGAAAATAATTTTAACGAAATTACATGCTCTGTAGATCGTTGCATACAACCCCCACATCAAACCGAATTTCGCATTTCGTTTGTTAAATAAAATTTGTGGAATAACTTTTGGTTGCTTCGCCATCTTTTCAAATTTTGATAAAATCAATTTAAATATGTTATAACCATATCCATAAATAAAATAGTTATAAAAACCCTAAAATTGAACGGTAATTTAGTTTGTTAGCTTTTAGGATTTGAATCCATTTAAATTTTCTTACTTTCGGGTTTAAATCATAAATTTATTTATTGAACAATAAATAAAAAAAACCCTAAAAAGTTATGAAACATTGGACAATTACAAAAATTTTTAATCGCGGAGCAAAGTTGATTTTTTCATTTTATTCAGATTTTGCTTCTTGAACTTTTTCATAAATAACAAAATCCTGAAAATTATGAAACATTGGATGATTACAAATTTTATATATGTTAATAACAATTAAATTCTCTACATT
>JARJDX010070623.1:0-15818 GCA_030264735.1 Gymnusa sp. GC000175 | reverse complement strand
TTTGACAGGAACCGAACCCGGGGCTACCAATTAATTTATTAACAAGGTTTTAATAACTCAACAAATAACATCAAAATGGCATTCAGATGAAAAAATTAATCTTGATAAATTACTTTAACCAAAGCAAAATTTATTAATATTCTTTTACGTTTAAGACACGATGAACACTAATGTATTACAATATTTTATAATTTATAAGATATTATTGAGTTTAATATGCCCCTGTTATCGGAATGGTAAAATTTATAGCCGGAGTTTCTCAAGACTCTAGATTAATTGGAATTTCATTCAGATGTACAGAGGAATTTATTTTACATGCACAAGGATCTGAACTAAATTCCTCGCTGATGCAATAATTTGAAGAATTAAATTTGCATCAAAACTTTCTCTTCGCATTAACAATTATTTTCGCACTATTAAATTAATTACACGCAAGATTTAACGCGAAATTTAATTAAAGTCGAAATTTTATTTAGAGCAAAATTTAAAAGAGCTCAAAAACGCATTAATATTATATAAAGTGTTGTTGTAAGCAGATATAATGTACATTTTCTTTTTGTATCATTGACGTCAAATTTAAGATGAGAGATGGAAAGAGCCTCCTCGTAAAAGAAATACAACAACAGCCAAACGATGTCATTGCGTCCATTCACAAATTCCACCAACGCAGCTTTTTATTTTTAAGTGTTTTCTATTAATAAAATTATAAATATGGCAAAAATGATGTAGGTTGGGCACTTGGTGACGACATGTGAGACTGCTAAACGCGTATAAACATGCTTTCATTTATTTATTTATATGTACTAAAGGCGTAAACAAATTTGAAAGATTTTAATTCACTTTTCGTCATAACAATCCTACCGACTGCGCCATTTTTGTTTTGCCGTAATACGTTAAATTAAAAAAGTCAAAGGCGTATATAAGAGGTCCCTCATATTTTATAACATGTATTGAAAATGTTTTTCAATTTAGATACACTAACATACCTAAATACATCTATGATAAAACTACTCTAAAAATAAAAATGGATGACGATAAAAAGAGGAGTAAGATAGGCGACACCATCTCCGCGAACATATTCACGTTAAGCATGGAGGATGTCTTTAAAAGATTTGATTAGGACAAAATCGGTTTCAACATTGATGGGAAACATCTCAACCACATCACAATAAAATCAGCCGAGAGACTTAGAACTTTTGTAAGAGCCATGAGCATGTGATGCTACATTTCCCGAACCTCAAGTGGTTCTGGGCGAGATATGTCGCCTGACAAGGTTCGTCAAAATGGACAATTCGGATTATGCAGTAAAAATCGAGAATGTCGACCCATGTCAGAGGAAGACCCCAAAGGAGAAGGGGGGACAATATAAGCGAGACTGCCCCACATAAATGGCAACAAATAGCAAAGAATAGGATATGAAAGAAAACTTAAATACAAAAGTGGGCAACAACAGGCTGAGAAGAAGTTAAATAGTTCACTTTAGTCGTTTAGTAAAGAATACATACCCTTCCACTAAACTCGTTGATCGAGTATTTAAAAGTGCTTTTAGAGTTTTATAAAAATTATGCTTTTATGTGAAACTAGTATTCGTTTCTCTTCTATATAAATCAAAATCATTGTTACTTTTAGTACCGGATAATCGTAGTTTACGTAGCAAAGTACCTCGTTTCACCATCTAAATTTAAATAATCATACGCAAGCCCTCACAATTGATTCTCAGTTCTATGCAATTTTAACTATTCTGCATTATTATTCAGGAATTGCATCGTTACAATACACTAATTATCTGGAAATAAATTTTATGGCGAAAATGTTTAATTGTTCGTCTTAAATAAAATTGTTTGAGTGTAAAATATTTGCTCATTTTCTTAAAGCAGTCTTAAAGTGTTTAAAATGCAATAAATGTTATAGTTGTAAATGCAGATATTTGTCTAATCATAACGTATAAATGAAGTAAAAGAAATGAAGTAAATGTTAGAACGGGAATAAATTCAATAAAAGGTTCCTTAGCAACGAAGAAATATGAGTTCCAGTTCGGGATTCTGAATTTGGAATTTTAACTGTCGGGATTTTGATTTTTGGAATTTTGACCGTCTCCCATTTTAAATATCATCAATTTTTTAAATTTATTTTTAGTGTTTATAGGTTGTAGAAATTTCGTTGTACTAATAAATCAAAATTTGCAATGTTTCGTTGTATCGTTAAAGTTTAAATTACATTTTGAATAATTTAAATAACGTTTGTCTATTTTGTAATCTTTCTGATGTTTTGTATGATAATTTTTTTACCCTAAGTGATTAAGACATCCAGGAAATATAAACATAAAGATTTAACTCAAATAAATATGAAATGCGATTGCTAATAAGGCTGCAATTGAAAATAACGAAGTGCATTAGGAAACAATGGAAGGAAGGCATTAATAAAGAACTAATCTTGGAGAAATCGTGCATAATTTATTTCAATTCCAATTTGCCAAAAAAAAATCTTAATGACTGTTGGTAATTATTTTAATATTCTGCACTTTACGCTGTTTTGCCATAGTTTAAGCTTATTTTAAATAAAAAATCACCGCAAATGTTGTTTAGGTAAGCACATAAAAATTTTTTAACTAAAAAATTGACAGATTACAGATATTACCTAAAGTACAGGTTGACTAAAGTAGCGTGGCGTCCGATTTATAGATCCCACTTAAGAGCGGGAGTGGCAGCGCTTTTTTAGGGCAAAGTCCTGTACTGTCTCTAAAAAAGTTTTCGTGTATACATCCTCCTCCTTCTATTTTTCCCTTTATTATGAGTTTTAAGAGGTCGTATTTCCTGTTACACATTATATGTCCCAAATATCCATTAATTGGTTTTGATTAATTAGTTTTCGGACTAATTTTATGTTTCTATAAGTATTTTTTTTATATTTCAACACAATTTGTGTGGCGAGTTTACTTTTGATTTCGTAAAAATTAGGCTAAAAGTAGACTGTCTACACCCAAAAGCGAGAGCTCTCGCTCAAAAATGGGTCCATATATACAAATTATTTGACAAAATAAGGTCGATGCTGAGACTCCACATTATTGAGGTAAAAAAAGGCCCAGGGTACTTACGACTGTCCCACATAGGATGAATATACACATGAATAAAAAAAACGAATCTCTTCATTAATATTCCATTTTACAGGGTGTTGAGATTGAAAATTATAGGGGAGTTTTACAACTAAAGCGTAATAAAACAACTTGGAAGAATTATGAAATTCTAAGTATGCACTTACTTCTGTGGTGAAGTTTATGGGAGCAAGCGTTTAAATTTTTTTTAAACTAGCCCATGGCTGCGATTTAATTGCAAGTCTGCACAATAAGTAGTTTACAATTCAAAGAAAAAACAGTCAACAGGGGCATTTTCAAAAGCTCAATATAACTAATTGTTTTACTTTAATACACTCTAATTATAGGCTATTTACTTTTCAGGTGTGTAATACAATTAAAAACAAACGCTTTTTTGTTTTCTGCACCAAGCACATGCCTATATTTATTTATTTTGTACTTTTTTGCAATATTATTAAGTTATAAAAGACATACTTGAATTTTTTATGGCAATGAAAATAGATTGTTTTATTTAAAAAAATATTTATCCACATGATACGCTACCTACCGGAGAACTTTTAAGTAGACCTTAATGCAAGGATGTCAAACTCAAAAGCTAAATAGGGCCAAATAAACAGTGCTTAACTTTTGGTGGGCCGCAAAGAAAACTTCTATATTCATAGATACATAGTTTTATTTGTATATAGTGGGTGGGGGGTGGTTGGTTACGTATGCCGAAATTTCACTACATACATTTGTTATTATTATTTTATTATTTTGTGAGGTTATATTTGCCGAGTCGGGCCGCAAAAACATTCGTTTTGGGCCGCATGCGGCCCGCGAGTTTGACATCCTTGCCTTAATGGGTAACCCAAGCACTCAGTTCATGTCTATGCTGATAAATAGATTTAAAACTGATCACCTATTAAGGGCGTAAGCTACATCCATAATCATGGCGTGTAAAGTTAATTTGAATCGCAGTTAGTACGAAAAGTAGGAGACCGAAATACCTAATTTATAAGTATTAGAAAGAAAAAGTTGTTGTGGTTTAGTAATCTGTGAGGATGGGTAAATTAATAGTGCATGCGATCAAAATATGGGTTTTAGGACAGAAGCGTATAAAAATTTTTTTTTTACTGATACTACGATATTCTATTAAATTATTACTTTGGGAATTAAATGATCTCGATCTTCTCATCCCAAATATGCCCTCGTAAAATTTTTGCGTTACTCCAAAACGCATTGCGACGCCTTTAAATTTGAAAAAATAAATGTACATATCTCAAATATTATGGATTTTTTTATCAAAAATTAAAGATCGTCTAAGTATCTTTAAAAAAGCAATCCGCGCATTTCGGTTTACTTTAATTTTCCTTTGAAAATTTCTAAAATTAAAAAAAAGTTTTCGCCTCTTTTGATCCCAACAGAAACATATTTAAGAAAATTTTCTTTAGCAAATTAAACTACTAAATGAGCACTATCTGATGTTTAAAAAATTCTTTACTCCACTTTTGTCCGTTTACCGAAATATGGATTTATGCGACTAATTACGAAAATTAGTAAAATAAACGATTTATTGGAAGAATGTTGCCATGCCTTAGAAATCTGCTTAAATTTTTTTTTTAATTTATTATTTTCTTTATATTAGGGTTTGAGTGGATACCCGTTATCCGACATTAAAGACTTCAATGCATACTTATAAAGTGGCGGTCAGGTCCTTGCCAGGAATCAAACCCGCGACCACCAATTCTTTTTTAGAATTTCATTAAAGTGCGTTATTTTAGTACCATGCTTCCAACTTAAGTTGGCAACATTTTCGCACGCATTATATTTGACCTGTGTTATTATAAGTAATCACAAAATTATGTTTCAAAGGTAATTGATAAAAGTTTTTAGTATTATTACTACCCAATTTGTCATTATTTTTGACGTAATTTTAAGTTTTCTAATTGATTATGCATTTGAGGTTGGCAACATTGTGTCGGCCATAATTATTAAAAGATGACGCCATAAATTGCGGGAAATTTAAATTACCGAAAAGTGGTAAACATTAGGAGCCATCAACGGCAAATAAGACAAAATCCAAAAAAAAAAACAAATCGGATTTCTGGAGACACACTTTAACTTTTGTAAATTTTTTACACATATGATTTTGAAGTAAATTAATTATTTTTAGATTTCTTTACATCTATTTAACGAATTGTTTCCATTGAAGAACTAAATTACCTTAAAAAATTTTGTGTGTGAATGAATTACATTTAAAGCATAATTTGACCGGCAATAAATCAAACGAAGCAGCTTCGTACATCAAAAACTGGAAATCCTGTTTTGGTCAAGCTGAAGATAAAATTAGTTGGACGTAATTATTTTTTCAGAGTGTTTCGTTGGGGTTAAAAAGTTCAATTTCAGGAAATAAATGATGACAATTTAGACTGCCCGCGGAGATAAGTCGGCGAATTTTTTTCTCAATTAAATAGTCGGTTTATTTCTTAATTGGCGTTACATGTTGGAGGAAGCACGGATAAATAGGCGCCGCCAAAAGGCGCCCATTGTGTGTCAAGTTCCACTTGAAAAGTGGACGACGGACGGCCGACTAGAGCATCATTCCTTTCCGGAACAAATATTCCCATCTTTATTTAACCAAAGCTTTATATGGACAATTAGCGCTAACAAACTCATGTAGCCGTCTAGGAGTTTAGACCGAACTACGTCTGAAGTGTCACTTAACTCCGAAAGAACATAAAGCAATGCGAAATCGAATTTACTACCGTCCACGTACAAAATCTAATCTAATTGACTCGATTTAAAGCATGAGAACCTTGCTTTACATTCTAATCACCTGTTTTAACACATCTAAGACGAATTTCTTAAATTTTTAATATGAGCAGCTTCATTTTCTGCGTTTAGAGTCAAAATTTGGACGACGACCAAGTTAGACATCTAAGAAAATAAGTCTTAAAGTAAATGAATTTTATATTTTTTCCTTTCACCCAATTGGGTTATTTAAATAAGTTGTCAAATATTTTACCTTGCAGTACGAGGAAAGTATAGTAATTGTACAAAATAATAATTTTGAAATTTCGTCAGTTGTCTACGTTTTGAGGTTATCTAAACAATAATTGAACATTTTTAAGGTATTTTTTTTATTGGTTGATTTTTTTTTGCTTGCGGAAAAGTCGAGTGGATAACACTGTGATATTTTTAAAGCTTTAATGTAGATATAACAAAAAAAAATTAAATTCGCCTTCGGGCATTGTAATAGGTTCATATTCTTCCCACAGAAGAAAATATAACTAAGCTAAAATCATCGTTGAATTCGCCTATAAAATAAATATTTATCGCAATAATATCAGCAATAAAATTAACGGGCATTGTGTGGGAGTGATGTTTTTTTGTATCCTTAAATAAATATTCAAGCATAGCTTTAGATCTAAATTGGCTCTGTTTTATTTTATGTGAAATTTTCATATTGTAATTAGAATTTTTTATATTGTGGATTGCAAAGAGTTCGTTAGAAGGATGCGCGATGCACATGAAGTATAGTAATTTGTTAAATTGCTAAATATAAAAGAGCCATTTGCAAACTAGTCAAGAATTCCATCCCGTACAAATTATCTGCTATTAGACGCCGGGCAATAAACATAACTTAAATAACAACAAAGGATGTAGAAGTAACGTGTGTCTTCATTTTCTTATCAAATTTTGTTAAATTTTCAATGCTCCTGGCATATTTAGAAAGTAAATTAATATTAGTCATACAAAGAGATGTAAGAGAATTCAATTAACTTTTTTAACAATGCGACCTTCAAAGAAACCAACTTGAATGCATAATTTTAATTAGATAAAGAATGTCTAGACTTCCTAGGTAAATATTGTGGTTTAAGTAATGATTAAACTATTGCAAACTAACTAAATAACCTCACAAGTAGTCGGAAATTATTAAATTTTGTTACTTAGAGTTTATGAAAATATCATTAAACTGAGGAAGAAAAAGAAATCCTCGAGTTTATTGTCGTTTCTTTGCAAATGTATCTACCGATTAAAAATTTTGGTTTGAAGAAAATCAATGATACAATTAAACACTTATACACCTGCAAAAAAACAGGCTACATACAACCTGATAAATAGTTATTCTTAGCAAAATTTTATACACCCAACGCCACCTTTTGGGGTTTAGAAATGGTTGACTGTGCGACTGGTTGCCTACTATAGCGATCTATATAGCAATTAAATATTGGTTCCATTACAATGTAGAAAATTGAACATTGGTATCACGAATTTAAGTGTGGTTTTAATTTCTAAAAAATTGTTTAGATGTGCTGATGTTGGTATTCAAATAACGCGGAATTTGCTCAGATTTTCAACGCGACCAATCAAATAAAAACGTTACAAATTATAAGGTACAAGTGGAAGTAGAGGAGATGAAATAATAAAAAAACTAAATATTTATACAAGTGTGTGCCAAATTTAAATTCACTTGGAAACACGTTAAACAAATTTATTTAATACATTCTCGTCAAATCCAACATCTTAGACAAGTTTTGTATTATTATGTCGTTTTCCATCAAAACATATATTAATTAAATATATGCAAAATCATTAAGCGTCTGAACTTTGACCATTTGAATGGAAAGTGTCATGGCTAAACAAGCAAAAGTCATGTCATGTAATCTGAGAGTAAGTCTATTTATAAACAAAATTATACGCAAATATAATTAACCTGTACTTGATGTGTATAATTTCAAATACAAATATTACAGTAAAGTTAGCGGTATATTATTTACTCAGAAGTTGGAAATAAAAAATGACACACCACGTTAATTGCAAATGGATCACATTAATTTTCAAAGATAGATTCAATGTCACAAAAACAAGGATGAGACAAGGTCATGTTGTTTCAGCACACAATGTAATTTTTATGTGTATCCCGGTTATAGCAAAAAAAAACAATCGGCTATTAAATGTAATGTGTAAGAACATAATTAGTAGTTTAGAAGAAATGTATGTAACTTGAAAAGAATTTAATGAGATTTAATTAAATTGGTGAGTATTAATGCAAAGGAATTATGTACTTGGAGGACTTATACAGTGATTTATTTTATTTATTGGTATATTAAATGTTTTTGAGAAATTTTAATACACAGATTATTTCTATTGGTTAATGATATTTTAAATTTTATTTAATTCGCTTCAATTTAAAAAAATTATTTTATTTATTGGAGAAGTAAAAGTTTTAAAGCAATTTTAATAAATAGTTTATTTCCATTGGTTGAAAATATTTTAAATTTAATCTAATTCGCCTCTATTTAAAAAAATATTTAATTTATTGGTTAACTAAACGTTTAAAGAAATTTTAATAAATTGTTTATTTCTATTGGTTGAAGATATTTTAAATTTGATTTAATTTGCCTCTATTTTAAAAAATTATTTTATTTATTGGTAAACAAAAAGTTTAAAGAAATTTTAATAAATAGTTTATTTCCATTGATTAAAGATATTTTAAATTTTATCTAATTCGCCTTTATTTTAATAAATGTATAATGAAATGATTCTATTAATAAAATATATAAACAAAATAATTTTTTAAAGTTGGAACCCCATTGAAATTTTTTCAAAGACAGTTTTATTTATAAAGAAAAAAAATTGGTTGGTCTAGTATGTTTTTACACAGAAAAACCTTACAAAGTTTAAAAATACAATAAGGTGGTAATTCTAATCTTTAAAACAATTAAAATTTAAAACATTTTTTTTGTAAAAAAAGTTGGCAACCCTAATATATTTTTTTTTTTTTGGTAACCCTATTTTATATATAAAGGATAAAAGTTGGTTGGCCTAAAATATTTTCAAACAGGAAAACCTTACTAAGTTTACATATATTATGGTGGTAACCGTAATCTAAAGAAAAAATAAATTTTTTAAGTTGCCAACCGTTATGTGATTTTTTCATAAAAAAAGTTGGCAACCCTAATTTATTTTATTTTTTAACAAAGTTGGTAACCATATTTTATTTAAAAAAGGAAACAATTTTGAGGGCCCAAAATATTTTTAAACAGAAAAACCTTACATTT
The DNA here is from genome assembly GCA_030264735.1 of Gymnusa sp. GC000175. Classification (NCBI taxonomy): domain Eukaryota; kingdom Metazoa; phylum Arthropoda; class Insecta; order Coleoptera; family Staphylinidae; genus Gymnusa; species Gymnusa sp. GC000175. Next base: position 6,680 of record JARJDX010070623.1, on the reverse strand, counting down.
ACAGTTTACATACATTAAGGTGGTGACCCTAATCTTAAGAAAAAGAAAATTTAAATTTTTTAAGTTGGCAACCGTTACGTGATGTTTTCATAAAAAAAGTTGGTAACACTAATTTATGTATAAAGAAAAATGGTAACTCTAGGATGTTTATAAACCTTAATTGTATGACGCTCCGTTTGGCGTCGCGACGCCGTCAAAGTTGAGAAAAGTAAGATTAATGATTGACGATATCTACAAAATAGTAAGTCGGTTCAAAAAAAATTATGTGAAAAAATTAAAGACCGTCTAAAAATCAAAATTACGACTCGACGTTCGTAGGTCATAAAAAGGGATCAAAAAAATTATTGAAAATTTCACGTTCGAAAACAGGTTTTTGGCCCATTTGACTTCCGCAGAAACATATTTAAGAAAATTTTCTTTGAAAGATTAAAGTGCTATCGAACGCTTTTTTGAAAAAAATAATAGCACGCTCCGTTTGGCGTCGCAACGCCTTCAAAGGTAAAAAAACAAATGACGATATCTCCGAACGGATAACCCGGATCAAAAGAAGTTCAAATATTTTTTTGTAGGTCATCAAAAATATCCGTTTACACCAAAACGTCAGGCCACAGAAAGTCAAATTTATTTGCAATTTTATCGAACGTAGTGAAGGCATTTTTAAATCTCGCAAAATTTTGACCGCGAGATATCTGAAACTGCCAGAGCAGAATTGCCAGTGGCTTGCTAGCCCTTTAAAAGTTGTCTGTACAAAGCTCCCAAAAATGTATGTGCAATGCACGATACGGCGACGAGACACTTTTGAAATTTGGCGTCAAGACGCGTTCGAAATTTGGCGTCGCGACACCGTATTTCGAGAACGACGCCACCGCTAGGGGAAAACCACATTTAATCGGGCTCTGTAAAAGTCACTGATGACGAAAATTTTGTTTATTTATTTTAATATTTAGGGGTCGAAAAAAAAATGTTGGTTTTTGATGGTCGTCTCCAAGAGTGCATGCCGACTGATATAACTTTCGTAATTTTTGAATCACAGACACGAGGTTTCGGCGGTTAATAAAAAGAGCAACACTAAAAATTTTGTTTTTGTCCAATTTTAATTTTTTTCCCTTTTTTTCTGCTAGGATTTTTTTAAATTAAAATTTTATTTCGCGATTTTCGAATCGCAAACCAGGGTTTGCACGCCACCCTCGTGCTTTTTTTCAACTAATTCTGCCATAATTCTACGTAGGCAAGCCAATTTTATCGAAAAATGCACCCACACCCAAATGCCTTTAATTTCAACCCCCAAAAAATTGATTTTTACCCCCAGAAAAACGAAATTTTTACAACAGTTTTCCCTTTATTTCATTTTCGCGTTAAGTATTGCTTAAATATTTTTTTATCTTAAATAACACGATGCGCCTTTTAATTCTCTTTCTTCTCATATCCTCGCCTTTTTTCTAGCACCCTTATTTTGTCCGATAAAAAATTAAAGGTGAAAAAAATCGCTTAACACTCACTGGAAGGAACCCATGTGTATATGACTAACTCTTTCTCTCGCACATGTTGTTTCCCATATTTCCCTTTATTTCCTTTTCGCGACCAGAGTTTTTCTTAAATATTTTTTTTTATCTTAAATCACACGATGCGCCTTTTAATTCTCTTTCTTCTCATATCCTCGCCTTTTTTCTAGCACCCTTATTTCGTCCGATAAAAAATTAAAGGTGAAAAAATTCGTCGTTCGCTTAACACTCACTGGAAGGAACCTATGTGTATATGACCAACTCTCTCTTGCACGTTTCCCATATGACTCACCCTTTTGCACCCCCTCTATTTTCATGATCCAAGCCTCTCATACGATGAAATAGGTTCTATATATTAAAATTAAAAATTGCTTTCGAGACTTTCGTGTAGATTCTTTTTGGTCGGCGTAAAAAAGTTAAAATTATCCCAGAATGTATAAAAATAAATTATTTTCATAAAATAATGAAATCCAATATTTTCTTGAAATTTTTTTTTGTTTTTTTTTATCAACAAGTCCTTTGAAAGTTAATTGGAGATTTAATCGAAATAGATTAGGGTTACCACCATATTTTAGGTAAACTTTTTTGTGTACTATAAACTTTCTATAGTTACCAACTTTTTCTTTGTACATAAAGTGTTGCCAACTGTTTTATGAAATAGAAAACTAGTTAGGGTTGCCAACTTTTTTTCGATATTTTTTTATTTCCTAATTTTATTTTAACTTTTTTTATTATTATATTAACCACCGTCAGTTTTAAATGATATATATATAACCCATTTCATTCATTGCCAGCTGATTATAATGACAGTATGTCTCTGCAACTTGATGGGAATAAATTCACTAAAATGTTGCTAGAAGCGAACAAGGATAAGTTTTTAAAATATTATATTTTGAAAACGTGATAAAAACAAAATTTGTTGCAAATTTAATTCTAAACACTTGTACTTTTATATTTTTCCACAACCTTGGTAGTTTTTAAAATATTTGCAAGAAATCGAAAAACCTAACCAATAAACTACAACTTCCGATTGGCGGACCTCCCAATTTATGTTAAAAGCTTTAATATGAATATTTCCAGGTCAAATATTGTATTAGCCATATGGGCTGTAAAGAGGACACACAAACCAAACCTACCCTAACCTAACCTAACCTAACTTGACCTAACCTAAACTAACCTAATCTAACCAATAAACTACAACTTCCGATTGGTGGACCTCCCAATTTATGTTAAAAGCTTTAATATGAATATTTCCAGGTCGACTATTTTATCAGCCATATGGGCTGTAAAGAGGACACACAAACACAGACAAACAGACACCACTTCGAAAACAACTTGAATAAGGGAAGTCGAAAAAGGATATATTTGCAAAAAAATTAGCGATTACCATATTTTATTTTACTTCGTAAATGAAAGTAATAAACTTAAAAGTGAAAAGTGAAGTGGAAAAGAAACTAAAAACCAAAGATTCCAAGCAATAAAAAATAAAGATTTTATAACAGTTAACTGTCCTTGTGCATTATGTAAGATCGACTATATATCAGTGGGCAGGAAAAATGACGCAACTTAATTGCCTCCTATATAGGTATCGCAGTAATTGTTATATTTTTATGTAAAAATTTCTCGTTGCATTGTTTGCAGATTTCCATCTGAGAATCGCCTTGGTTCGGAAAAATCTCGCTCGCGCGGACTGTGTTGATGCGCAGATTTGTCTGCCTCTGCGTGTTTATTAATTTTTTATGGCGTGGAGAATGCGGAGATTAAAGTGGCTTTCAGGAACCACAGAAACCGGCTCGCATTTTCTTCTTCGTTTTGTTGCAATTATTGCAGATGAAATTGCTGTGCAGAGATAAAAACTACAACTCAATTTGTATCTTCCGAAACGACTCGAGATTAGCTTGCTTCGATTATACAATTTAATTTATTACGTTTCTAAGGCAAGGAAAAGTTATTTATACTTTGTCTTATGAACATTTAAATTTTAAAAAATTTCCAATTTTATCGCAACATATGTTTTATTCTTAGTCTCTAAGAGATAAAATTTTATAAAAATTGCTATTAGTCACAGTGGTGCAATTAAAATTATTATTTAATTTATTAATTAAGATAATTACAGAAGCTAAATGTATGCAAATGCACATAGATACGACGAGTTTCATAATTAAAATACAGTTTTAATGACGACAAGTCCTATATATTTTAGAATTGTATTCTTGAGAACACATAAAACCCAAACTTAAAAATAGATACTGTTAAATATGGAAATTATGCTTTTAAAATATTATTCGACCTCCATGTCCAACTTTGGGTATAATTCATTACCAACTCGTTTTTAAATCATATAAAATCCTAATCACCTTTTTATTATTTTCTCATTGTTTAATTAACCTACTTTGTGACGATTTACACATGGTATTCTTTTATTTTCCCATGAGATCATGAGCATAAAGTTATTATATAACCACAAACTATATTTAAACATTTTTTAAGACAATATGAACCTATTCTAAAAGCTTTGCCGGTAAATCACTTTTTTCAGACTGCGTATGATATCTGTATCGACTCTACAGATTACCGGCTTATTCCACATGTACAATCACCCACTCTCTATCATCTCTAGCTTCACAACCACCTTTAAACCAAACAATTAAGCAATTTAACCGACTCCTCTCAATGGCTTTTTCAAACATTTGTGCAAAAAGGTGATTTTTAGTCACTTTTTTGTAAATATTTTAACAAACGACATTTTACTATCATCATCAAGTTTAGCCCCTTCCTGTCCCAATATTCCCAAATGTAGGCGTCCCCCAGTTTTGTCCTGTTTTCTCTATCTTGGCTTTGGCTCATCCACTTTTTAGTGACCAGCGCGCATTGGCTCTTCCTTATTTTCCTCCTGTCCGTGAGCTTCACTTTGCAATTTTCCTGCTCTATCACCACACTTCATCATATATCCTACCCAGTGGCACTGCTGAGTAGTCAGAACATAAATCCTCGGCGGCATCTATTGAAATAGGTTTTAGAAATATCATGCGCTACAGACATCTTCTGGGATCTGTTCCCAGACTTTCATAGATTCTCATGGCAGCTATTTTTTTTTGTCCGAGGATTTTTCCACTAGAAACCATAAAGTATTCTTGGCGTTGAGGTCCCTGTTTAGGTCCTTTTAATAGTTTCAGATATTTATTTTTTCGTAAAGTACCAAGTTGAGCAGTATATTCCTTGATTTTCGAATTTAGCTAAGATAAGGTGCGACATATTTCAATGGTGGCACCATTCATTTTTTGTAACAGTTATTTTCTAACTGCTGCATGTATACACCATTATTGTAGGCACAGACAGAAGCGAAAAGTATTGGCACATATTTTTGTTGCTTCTTTTTAGTAAATCACTTTATTTTGTGTTGAGGAAGTGGTCACAAATTATAATGAAGCAAATAAGATATTTCTAAAAAAAAACTATTCTCCTGCAACATTAAAAATTTACCCCACACGACCTTGTTATCTTTTGTTTACTGCTTCGCCCCCATACAAAATACTTGTCTACGCCCCTGCTCATACTAAAAGAGCAAACAAATTAATTTAACTTTCGTACAATTTCACATTGTAACCTTGTGCATAAATAATTAACAACATCAATCAATCATAGAAGAGATTAATTAATACAAATCATTATCAGTAAAATTAATAAAGTATTGAGTATATATGAATAAAAAAATAATTAAGGATTGACACATAAGTATTTTTTAAGTTATTTATTATGAGAAATTTTTCATATTAACAATTATAAAAAAAATGTTTGGTTGTTGCTAGTTGCTAGTTGCTAGTTAACAAATAATAGAATAGAAAGGAGTAATAATAACGTGACCTCGTAGTTAGACCACCCAACTTACACCAGTTGGCAATTCTGTTAACCCAACCATTGCCGTCGCATTAAGCGTTTATTGAAAAATTAATTTTGCATAAACGTATAAAAATTACTTACACAGATAAAACACGAATAAACACTTTCACACTCTGTCACAATAAACGCCAATAATTAAAATATTTTAACATGTGATTGATTGTAAATGAGTACCAACATTGAAATACCAAATGTCGTTTGGGTTTCTTACCTATGCGTGGTTATTAACCGTTTATGATGGTATAGTAGACTGTACAACTAATTAAAATAAAAATAAAACAACCTCTAGTGGTTCAGTAGTGGAGCAATAAGTTTTAGGTCGAAATACTTTAGGTTCGATCCCTGAGATTGGGGTAATGTTAATTACATTCTAGAAAGACATACGGAAGACTAACTAAAATAAAAATAAAACTGTCCTTAGTGGTGAAGCATTATTTTTTAGATCATAAAACGTTTTGAGTTTAATCTTCGGGCGCTAACTCAAAATTCTAGAAAGATGGGGTTTTTTGAAATTCAGAATAAGATGTGACATACAAAAGCGCTAAATAAATTGCATTCTTTAAGGAATAAGACATGGATGCGCATTATAGTATAACAAAGACCGTGGTAGAAAAATAAAACTTAAACAATTTTCTGGTTACTATTTTGGTAATAAAACCACCCGTAAGAACCTGACAATAATTTATATCTCAGCAAAAACTTAAATTTATTTTTATATTTTTGGTAATAAAATGAAAACTATTGAAGCCACAAAAAATCTAAATACACTAAATAAAATATCTTTAATGGCAGCCCATTCAAACTTTATAAAAATCGTTAATTAAAAGAAGTAATTAACAAATTACGTATTACCTTTAATGGCTTAAAAATTGCACAAATTGGTTTTTTTTTAAATGTTTTTGGCTCAAAATATTCTAAATTTAATCACCTGTATGGCTATATAGAAAAAATTAGTTAGCAGGCATAATTAAGGTAAGAATTCAAATTTAAAAGGTTACCCGACGGACCGCTGGTAGGTTCTAAAATATGAATTCTAAAACGTACCGGTTTTTTGCTAATAAAATGAAAACTATTGAAGCCACGAAACAACTAAACACACCAAATGAAAGGTCCTAAATAGCAGCCCAGATTACATGTATCAAACTTTATAAAAACCGTTAATTAAAAGAAGTAATTAACAAATTACGTTTTACTTTTAATGGTTCAAAAATTGCCAAAATTGTTTTTTTTTAATGTTTTTGGCTCAAAATATTCTAAATTTAATCACCTATACAGCTA
>JARJDX010070617.1:0-12340 GCA_030264735.1 Gymnusa sp. GC000175 | reverse complement strand
TGTTCTCATAGCTTCTGTTATCATGAGTGACGCCATTCTCTGCACTTTTGTTAGCGCGAGCTGATTGACTCTTTTATCAAGTGCCGTCCACCATATGAATACGCCGTAGTAAAGGATTGGTATAACTACAGCTCTATATAGCCAGTAGGTAATTTTGGGGTTATGGCCCCAGGAATTTCCCACTGCTCTTTTGCAAGAGTACAGTGCTACAGTAGCTTTCCGCACTCTTTCGTGTATGTTGAGCTTCCATGATAGCTTTCTGTCTAGTATGAGACCTAAGTACTTGGCTCTCTCTTTGACCCCCAGCTCAGCGCCCTTTAGAGTTGGTAGCTTGAATACTGGGATGCTATGTTTTCTTGTAAAAACAACTAGCTCGGTTTTCGCCGGGTTGACGTCTACGCCGCACCTTTTGCACCATTGAGCTAGTTTCGATAGGGCACCTTCAACAAGTTGCGACATTATATTGAGGTGTTTGCCTGTGACCATACTAAGACTAATATGTGGCAAAACCCTAAGAGGCCGGAAAACAAACTAAAACTTTAGAGAAACATGCATGACTGACGATATTGTCGAATGTAACAAGAGGTGGATAGAGTAAAACGGGTGACCAGACGTCTAGGGCCAATATCATCGTTGGAACATAGAACGGGAAAATATTTTTGATTCCAGGTATACTTTTTTTATTTGAAATAATATGGCCCCAATAATGTAATGTCCCAGTTGTCAAGGGCCCAAATTTTTAACGGCCCCAGTTGTGAAAAACCCAAATTGTGAACGGCCTTTAATTTTCGCATGGCGGAGGACAGTTTTGTAAGAATTACAGATAACCACGAAGGAGAAGGTCGGTAGTATGACCAAAAACGAGATGGAGCGAGAACATCAGGCAGGCTCAACCTTAAAATAAATAGGCAGGTGGCATTTCCTTGTGTCCTCTCTACAGGCTAAACGATTACCCTAAATAACATGCAAATATGAATATTTTTATAGGCTCTGGAATTGTATATTCTTTTAGTAAAATCAGTGGAAATTTATTCGTATATTTTTTTACTTTTTGCATCTATTTTTTAAAAAATACATATTCTAATAATCTTTATACAAATAAAAATGCTTTAAAATATAGAAACAACAACGTTTAAAAGATTTTTATTGTTATTTTTTTTTACTTACGAAAAAGTTGAGTGGAAATCCTTTATTTTTATTATATATAAAACTCTGAATATTGTGTATGTTATATATACATTAACGTTTAAGCTTCAAAGAGCTCTGCTGTTGATTTATAAAGTGTTTATTTCTCTGTTTTAAAAATATTTTATTATATGTTATACGAAAATTATTTTAAATTATTTCAGACCGACACCTTCATGTAATGTAATAAATTTATATTATATACAATGTATGTGATTTCATACGTTTATTATATTTCATATAATTTATTGTTTCCCTAATAGAAGTTTCAAAATATTATTACTTAGTTATTGTATTTGTTAGGATATTAACCCTAACTGGCTATCGACCAAGAGGTTCTAGAGTATCAATTAAATTGACATTATAGACCCATGCTCGGGGTGTCATTGCGGGATCATATAAGAAATGAAAATTTACGGAGAAAAACAGGCGTCACTGATGTTGTTAACCAAATAGCCAAACTCAAGTGGAAGTGGGCAGGACATGTGGCTCGAATGACAAATGGCAGATGGACGATAAGACTACTCAAGTGGAGACCGCGTATGGATAAAAGAAGCAAGGGAAGACCAACACGATGGACGGACTATTTAAAGAGATGTGTAGGCAACTGGATACAAAAAGCTCAGGACAGGAAGATTTGGGCTAAAATGGGGCAAGCTTATGTCCAGCAGTGGACACAAAGAGCGGAATGATGATGATGATGATGATATAGATTTGAAGGTAAACAGCATTCTTTGTAATTTATCTATGTCTTCTCTAAAAACATAAAGAAACTATAAAAATTTGGAGTGTTCCCCACTCGAATTTCCTCCAAGTAGAAAGAACTTTTATCCAATAAAAAAAGTTTTAAATAAAAGTTGTTGCAATTACGGTTTGCAGACTTTAATCATATAAACTTTTTTGAAATATTTAATCTGTAGGAAATAAATTCAAAAAAACTAAAAAAGTATTGAAGTAAACTTTTACTTCCAATTCAACGATTTTTCCCAGAAACTATGTAAAAAAATAAAAATTGTGTTACTTTTAAAGCATTCTCTTTGCTGGTAAAAATTGAGTTGGTAGTGACTTGACTTCCCACTTTTGCGTCATGAGGGTGGCGAGCACATTTTTTTGCTCTCTTAGCATCTAAGCTTTCAACAAGACAATATCTCATTAAATTTTGTAGTGTTCGAATTCTACATGTGAAACCGTAATGTACTATAAATTTTTTTCCCATTATTTTATAGTTGTGAAACTCTTTTCATGATTCATATGAATTCAATTATTTCTTTTCGCCACATGGTAATTGTTTCGGATCAAACATTTTGTGATTAGCGGGTTAAATAAAAAGCTGTTTTTCAGCTATAATTAATAAATTTATTTAATCTATTATCTTGGCGACAGTAGGTTAAGTGAAGCTTTTTTTATTAGGCCTCCCCCATACTTTCCATGTTTCTCAGCATTGTCATTTACGTATTCAGCTCTTGCTTTCGTTCTTAACTATATCTTCGAACTATCTGGATCTCGGTCTGCCATGATTTCTCTTTCCAGCACTTGGCCTTCACTCCGTTATTTTTTTACTTCAGCGATTATCTTTACACCGCATTATGTGCCATCCCATTGTTATTTTAGATGTGCAATCCTCATACCAACATCAAAAACTCGGGTCTGTTCTTGGATTCCATTATTTCTCTTGCGGTGTCTTATCGAGATGCCCAACATTCATCTTTCCATGACCCTTTGTGTAATACGTCCACAAGGCTCCAAGTTTTGCAGCCATAAGTTAGTATTGGTAGTATGTATTGGTTAAAGATTTGTTGCTAAAGATGTTGTGGCATGTTATATTTCATTTTATGCTTCTGATTACTGTAGGCAGGCCATTTGAGTGCGACTTTTAATTTCGGGTATTTGCATGTTTGTATTAAATGATAATAACTGCCTAAGATATTTGTACTATCCTACACGTTTATTTGCTTATTTTAAAATATTCTTGTTGTTGCAGTACGGGTATCTTGGTTTGAAATTATCTTCCTTTTCGTATTATTAATTTTTAACCTAATGTTTTGGCTAGCTATATTCAGTTTAGATATCATCTTTTGTAAGATTTTTGTACTTTCTGCAAAGATCACTATGTCATCTACAAATAAAGAGGATATAGTTTTGAATATATGTTTGTGAATAATTTTGGTGAAATGATGTCACCTTGTCATATGCCTCGTCTCATGGATATAGGATTAGACCTCCGCTGTCATTGTTGCACTATGGTAAGTATTTTTAAGGGTACTGATGTATCCATAGTTTATGTGGTATCTAAATTTTCTACAGTTTGAAATACCTTTTCAAAATCGATAAAGGCTATATAGGCTTGTTGTATTAGTTTACTTTTTGGATGAGTTTCCTGAAGTATGCACATGGTCCAAAACTCTAAAGTACTAAAGCGGCTCCGAAATCCCGCTTACTTTACTCGAAATTGGTATAGTCTATTTGGTAGTCTATTAGTAATTACCTTCATAAATAGTTTGTACATATGTATAAGCACTGATTTTTTTCGGTAATTTTTCAGATCATATTAATTTTCTGTTTTGTATAATAATCTGATGATCGCATTTTTCGAAATTCCATCCTCTACTGTGGCTTTGTTGTTCTTAATTGAGTTTAAGGCTGCTATATAAGTCAATTCTTGTTTATAGAATCTCAAAACCTTAACATCTTTAAAAAAATTGCCAATTACTCTACTTTACTTTTCCGGGAAAGAAAAAACTATAAAGCAACTAAAGCAATCTTTCATTATATTTAAAACATATATGTCAAAAATTACGAGTAACTAATCAATATCAGTGCAGAGAATTTGTAAAATCCTTTAATAAATAACAAGTTCAATTCCTTATCCAGTGTTCCTTTTTACAATTTTCTATCTCAAGTACACAGATAAAAGTTAAAGTAAAACATTTGGTTTTTGCTTTAACTTTTATAAATTTTATATCATCAATTTGTATATTACGTTTCCTTGAATGCTATATTATTAAATTTTTTAATATAAATTTACAGTGTGTCTAGCTAAGTTGGCTACTTTTTTATTATTAATTTTGAGAAAAAAATGTTGTCCTTATAAAAAGCAATAATCAAATATCACAATATATCAGTTATATACGGGGTTTCTCTTGAAACTTTTAGATATCAAAGAGAATTTTCGTGTAGATCCAGATTCTAGGGAAAAACACGTTTCTGTAGTTAAGTAGTAAAAAGTTATAGTGTCCTTCGACAAATTTGTGCGTCGAAACCACTCGCGCCAAACCGTCCTTGCGCCAAACCGTTCCTGCGCAAAACGTCCTGCACCAAAACGTCCTACGCCAAAAGGCATCTGCGCCAAAACGGCCGCGCCGAACTGGCCACGCCAAATAGTTTCACGCCACCTTTTTGCATTACATTTTTTTACATTCTTCCAAAACCATGACCTTTGTTCAGTAGCTGGCCAAATCATCTATACTCTTGATTTTTTACCCATTTTTTTTCGATGTCCCCTTTAGTGTTTTTATTTTGATGTTTTCTTTTTTCTAGTTCTCGAGAAATCTTACACCTTGACCGAGTCTAGCTGGCAGACGTCTTATGGACGTAGAAAGTGGGATGGGTAGCGCTGTCTTGAAGCAAAGTACTGTACAGTCTCTGAAAAAGTATTTTTGCGCCTAACGCCTGAGACACAATGCAAAATTTTATAGAAAATTTTATTTAAATTTCTAGTAGTATTTTGAACCGTTGCAACTAATATTTTATAAAAAAAAAATGTGCGAAAAAATTTTCCACAAAATAATTTATAACTTGTTTTAAGTCCACAATTTTGTACAAAATGCCCAACACGTCCGATAAATAAAGTTGACATGCGGGGTTTTGACGTTTTCGAGTCATGAGACTTTTTTGTAGATCTTCAGACGGCCTACAAAAAAGTAGTGAATTTTTTTTAACAGAGGTACCGTGTTGGAGATATCGTCGTTTGTTTTTTAAACTTAAAACGCGTCGCGACGCCAAACGCGGCCTCGTTTATTTTTTTTAAAACGTCGAATAGCCTTTAATTTTTCAACGGGAATTTTCTCAGAAACGTTTCTGTGGGGGCAAAAGAGGGAAAAACGTTTTATATTTTGAAAAAAAAAAAAAAGGAAAAGTTTTAAACGAAAATCGAGGTGAATCGAATTGCTTGGATCGCATCGAGTATATTTTAATTTGTCAAAAATACATCCAATAATCAAACATTATTTGGGTAAATATTGGTTAATTAAAATTTTGTCTTGGAATGTACTTATGCAGCAATTGCCATGCGCGACTCTCTGTCTCTTTTATACTTGTCAGGCTTCTGCGCATTTTACATGCCACTATATAGCGGTCAAGGTGTATCTTGGTGTAGTTTTTCTCTGACTATATTCCATTTTATTTCTGTATGTATTGCACTAGTAGTTTTAGCTCGTTTTATATTTCTTCCTAATTTACAGAGAAGAAGGTCTTTTATTTTAGGTCCTCTATGAGTTCCTGATCTCTAATATTTAACGTCTAAAAGATTCAGCTATCTAACCTTAACGAATTAATGTTTTTCCAAATCTTAAACCTGTTATCTAACAATCTGAGACATCACTACGGTTCTTTAAGTAGAGAGAAGGTTTTACATCTGTGAGTAGTATTTCTTCCTAATTTACAGAGAAAAAGGTCTTTTATTTTAGGTCCTCTATGAGTTCCTGATCTCTAATATTTAACGTCTAAAAGATTCAGCTATCTAACCTTAACGAATTAATGTTTTTTCAAATCTTAAACCTGTTATCTAACAATCTGAGACATCACTACGGTTCTTTAAGTAGAGAGAAGGTTTTACATCTGTGAGTAGATTTGTAGATTTGTAGCCTAATTTGCTGGTAAGTTATATATAGGGGTTTCCTTTCCCTCAGCTCGTGGATTTATGTTTTAATACCCAGAGGCTACGCAATGTTTTTAGTCTGGGGTCATGAGGGTTGAGTTTGTTGGTAGAGCTGAGTTTAATTTTTCAAACCCTTGACAGGCACCAGAGAGTTTTGTTTCCATGGTAGTACCAGCATCCATCAGAGCCTCCTTGGCCCATTACCAACCTTTGACATAAATTTTTAAATAAAAACAAAATGATTGTTACTTTATTCAACATGGTAAAAAAATTTAATTCACATTAAGTTTTTCAAAATTTGACAAAATTTATTGCAACTAAAACAAAACTTTTGAAATAAGACAATAATCGTTTAAAATTCATTACAAATTTGCCCCAAAATAAATTAAATTTTAACCAAAATAACCCAAAATAATACAATTTTAATTAAAATTATATAAAACTTGATAAATATTGATTAAATTTAAAAAAAATCATTTAAATTTTGACGAAAATTGCTCCAGTTTCATCAAATTTCATTTAAAATGTAACCAAATTTGAACAAAATGATTTTTTTCAAAATTATCTCAATTGTTACCAAAATTATTTAAACTTAACCCAATATCTTTGAAATTTGACCAATATTATGTAAATTTTATTCATTTTATCCAATTCCAATCCGATGTGGCTATACATTAGTAATGAACAAATTACTATAGTATGAGAAAGTAAAAAAGTTAATAAAGTTTTTACTAAATTTATCCCAAATTTAAATAAAATTTTTGTTGACAAAGATCAACTTAAATTTATTAAGAATCGTGACAATTTGGATTAAAGACATTAACTTATTACTTCTTCTTCTTCTGGTGCCGTATCTGTTTTTTAGACTTATCACTTGCACTAACACATCCCTGACTGACCCCATGTTTCTTACTATTAAAACCATTTAAATATTTAACTTAGACCTACATTAACCAAACTTTTATTATTTTTTTAATAAAAAAATAGTAAAACAAAAGAATTTCGATTAGTTAAAAAATTGATTTTAAAAATGCATTGTCCCCTAATACCCTTTCCATGCGGCTGCTGGTTCAGGCTTTGACTGGAACGGTTCAGAACAATCGTTTTACAGAATCCACGTGCCCCTTTTTACGTAGTTATTTTATTTAGGCGCCTTCTAAGCCGATCAAAATTTCTTTAATAATGCAATTAGTTCCAGCACATTCTCGATAATCAGTGATATTATAACCATATTTCAGAAATTTCCTTTTTAAATACTTTATTACAAATTTTGGGAATATACCTACGGATATTGATTTAAAGTGTAGGAATTTTCTGTTTTATTAAAAAGGAGTGTATAAAAAGTAAATTAAAAAACCAAAGCGCAAATATTTAAAATTCTTTCTCTCAACAAAATTTACAATAAATTCCAACACAGCATTTATTTCACCCAAAAAGGTGGTAAAATTTTCCAATAGATAATAATTTATTAAATTAAATTTTGATTTAAATTGTAAAAGCATGCAAATAATTTTGTAAGTGCAACAATTTTCTAGTCATATTTTAAAAGAATGGGGTGCATTTTTAAAATTTAAAATTTTGTTTATGCAAAAGCACAATTTTCTTATGTTATAAATTTGAAATATAGGTATTTACACGGAATATAAAAAACTTATTACTACGCTAATCTTTTTATTCCACATCTTATTTTTCAACTAGACCCGTGTCTTATATAACCGTAACAAACTCCGAGTGAATCTTAAGGAAAGAATTTCTTTTGGTGTAAAATAATCTAAGGTGTGAAGTGTAATCTACTGATGTGAAAATCAATAATACCATTACAGTAATGTAATTGTACTTTTCGCGTGGGAACGAAAGAAACAGCTTATGATTACATCTGTTTTCCTTCTGCAATATTTCAACGTATCTAAAATATATCTCTTCTAGCTTCTACAAATCCTTCATTACATTTTGGATTTATATCTTACTTAAAATTATATTCAATAGCAAAATTGCTAATGCATCTGGAACAAAATTTCGGTTCAAATAAAAAATACATAATACTTTTATTAAAACATTTTATCTATTTTAAGATCTGGTAATCTTGTATCTAAAGTGGTAGTAAATTTCTCTTGAAAATTATTATACAAAAAGAATTGCCCATCATATAGAAAAATTTATCTCGAAAGCATGCCGTTAGAACTTTACGGGGTATTTTATAAAATATGAATAATTTCCTCGGGTGGTATTGCATAAAATACAACGTTTTTATTGGGCTTAATTTATTATTTGTGGTAAGAAAAAGAACAAAATGTATATATTTAAAATAACGTTTTATTATACAATATATAACCAACCTATTTTCTTATAAAATTTATTTGTATCCATTGATTAATTAAATTATTATTTCTATACAGGCTGTATTAAAAATGCTAGACACATTTCTTAAAACTACCAGTAAATGGAGGAGAACTATTTTTTTTATTTGTTTTCTCATTTATTAGTAATGTGGCTGAATAAATATATATTTGTGGCATTCGTGCTCATTGACTTGGCGAAATATCATATATTTTGAATAATTCATATCAACCAAATTTAGCACCTAGACACCAAAAAGGTACCTAACACCAACAACGATTATATCTGTACCATGACCATGAGACAAATAACGGAAGCCACAGAAAAGCTGCAGGAGTCGACAACATATCAATCGAACGAATATTAAAACTATTTAACAACATTTTAAATAAAGCAGAGGTTCCCGAAGAATTCCGGTCAAGCATCACAGTCCCAATTCTCAAGAAAGGCAATAAAATCGACCCGGAGAACTACACAACCATAATGCTATAAGGCTCAACCCTGAAACTATTCACAAGCATCATCAGCGAGGAAATTTCGGAGGCAGTAGAAATCAGTGAAGAGCAGCAAGGCTTTCGAAAATATCGTTCGACAACAGATGCACTGTTAATTATACGTCAAATCAATAAAAAGTCACTGGAATTTAATACCCAGACATTCATGCGTTTTATAGACCATTTTATAGACCTAACTAAGAGCTTTGACCGGATAAAGGTAAACGACGTCATACACATGCTTGAAGAGATAACAGTTTCCAGGAACATCATGATAATCACAAAGGCCTTAAATACTGATAACATAACTACTTTGCATCTAAATGGGGAACTAACAAAATATATCAACATCTAATTAGGAATACGACAAGAGGATAGCTTAAGGCACATTTTGTTTAATTTAGCCATAGATCGTATCACAAAGAATACCAAACACAACTGGCAATTCCGAAATAAAAATACTATGCTATGCTGATGACGCGGTCATAATTTTTAAATAATAAAGACAACGATCAGAGGATCCTATACAGCTTTATAGGATCAGCTGGAAAATATAATATGCAGATCTCGGAAGAGAAAACAAAGTGCCTGGTAACATCGCGAGAACCGATCAGAGAGACCTTAGAGCAGGTAATGAGCAACAAATACCTAGGCGTAAATCTGACAACATCTGAGTTTGTAAAAGGCATTAGATTATTTTTTTGGCAAAATTGTACCAGCCAGTCTTCTCTTTTATTACACCTATAACTACTGTTATGTCTTTACTCTACACCTGTTTGTTGGTAGTATACTTCTACTTCTTCTTAGCTCCCCTAAGCAGCTAGGGCATATACGTTTATTAGGATAAATATAGCTTGTGGTGTGGTGAGATAGAAAGAATTCCCTCTGCTGCTTTGTACTTGTTTTGTCTACCTGAATTGCTACCCAGTATCGGGTGTCACTGTTTCCTGAATAATATATATTGTGGTTGTCCGCAGTTAGGTTATCTTATTTGGCTGATTCCTATAATATTGATCTTTATGTTATTCATCTCTTGTATGGTGTTTTGGGGTTTTTAGGTTGATACATACTTTAAATATTCCAAGTAGAAATTCTTATCGTCTTTTTAGATCTTTTTAATCCACTTTTTTTTGTTTAATTAAGTATTGAACTGTTTGTTTCTGTTTTTTAGATAGGAGTTTTACATGTTGTTGACCTGAAGGGCCCTGTAGTTTCCTTATTTGTCGGATTTTGGCTGCCGACTTGCATGATAACTAGAATTATTCTCCTTTCATGTGTCTTTTCATGAAGATTTTTTACTAAGGAAATTAATAAGGTGATCTTCCCTTACCTTCTCCATCGCAAATTCTTAGCCATTTTAAAATCATTTATTTTACAGTATAATATATATAATGGCTTTAGAAATACCATTGTTTATCACAGAATAGTTAAAAGTTAGAACAGGGAAGTAGCTTTTAGTATCATAGTCTAGATAAAACTAGTCTCTTTTTAAAGGTTTTCACACTTGTGGACTCAATAACAGATCATGGTAGCCTATTCAAACACTCTTTTTGTAATAAACTGTAATGCGTTTGTAAGGACTTTTTCCTTTTTCAAGTGCATGCATTTTAGAACCGCTTAACCCAATAAAGTTTGTCGTGTGGCTCCCCGCTTTCTTCTATCTTCTATTCAAAGCAATTCCAGTCCCTTGCATTTGTCCAGGCACGCAACCTTTTCAATGAAGATATTTGTCGCTCCACTCTCAGGTTTTTCAGATATTTAATGGTCAAGCTAAATAGCATTGGGTTAATGTTTGTCTCAAATGCTTTTATGATTAGAGTATCAGATATTGGATTTTTGGGTGGATAATATAACTTTGTTCTCCTATTTATTTTTTTTAGTATTATTATTATTATTATTATTATTGCCAAGTAAAGGTAAAATTCTACGATTTCCTATATAATGTCCCCAATATTGTAAGGTTGTCATGAATTATTTTTGCCCAAGTAAGGCACTTTGCACATTAAGCTGTTTAATGGAATCAGCCCCACGTCTGACCAATCCGTAATTCTTAAAGTATCGGCAAAGAGTTTGATGGCATTAGCATTAGTTTCAGTCTGACTGGTAATCATGGCTTAAGCCGCTACTGTACAATATATTCAACAATGCTCACAAGACAGGTCTTTGAGGGCCATCGCTGTGGACCGAATTATATGATCAATTCTTAATTCTCCAACCTTACCATAAATGTAAGGTATTCTTTGATCCAACACAGCAGTTTATAGCTTATTACAATTGTTCGAATATCTGGAGTAGACGGATGTGTAAGACTTCATCCACTTTTTTGTTTTTATAATTTAAAAAAAAAAAAAAATAAGAACTCATTCTTGTTAATTGCTAAGCAACATTATTAGTAAAATTTTTCTCATCTTAAATTTTAACAAAATAAAGTGTGAGTATTTGAAACAACTGCCGCTTAGGGTATTATAAACGCCATTTTACTGTTCCAATCATCTTCTCGTACACATCTTTCTTCCAATTTACTTTTTATGTTGTTTAACCATTTCTTCTAAGCTCTCCCTTGTTTATTTTTTTATGCAAGGATCTAGGTCCTGTTTTCTACCTGCATTGGTATACTTTCTCCTTTCATTTACGAATATGTCCGTACCATCCTTATTTCTTTTTATTTATAATATCTGTACTAGTGCCTGTCATTGTCATTTTATCATCAATGTCCTAATTTATAACGTGATCTTTAAAGGTATCTTCTTTTTTGTTTTTTGATCCATGTTCAATTATTAATATCTTTATGTTGGGAGAATCTATTTAAGAATTTTAAAGAATGTTGTTCACGTAGGTTTATCATCTTTTTCTTTTTTCATTGATACGGTCGTTCTGTGTCATCTATGTCTTTTACTGCAAAAAGTTTCCTCCTTTTGCTTTAATTTTCTAACATATTAATTTCTTGTTCGACTTTTATTTAACTTAATTCCTCTGACAGTTTGTCAGAGAAATATTTGCAGTGGGTAGGTGCATATATTCCATAGATACTTTTGCTCATAAGTCGATTGTTAGATTCTTTCTTATATTGGGTTCCAGTTTGTTATACTTTCTTCCAATCACTTCTTTATCGCTATGATCACTCCCGCTTTTGTTATCTAAGAGTTTGCATGATGAAACACTTAACATTTTGAAGCTCTAATATCAATAAAACAAAAATTCTGCAAATAATATCTTTTGTATTTATATTGGGAATTAACGTCTAAGAGACGCCGTCTAGCGATATATCGTGAACTAAGTCGAGTCGGTAGACATTCAATGTATTTGTTACGGTAAAAGTAGATATTGCGACAAATGTACACATTTTCCGGTAAATGTGCACATTTGCCTCCTCGTTTGGGTAATGTGCATTCAACTAACATTTACAATTTCAAATAAGGGAAATGTACATTGAATTCACAATGACCAT
>JARJDX010070601.1:0-11390 GCA_030264735.1 Gymnusa sp. GC000175 | reverse complement strand
TGCGGTTTCTACCTCATCCCGAGTAACTAAAGTAGTAAATTTTAAACAAATTAGCAATGAGCGTTATTTTTAATAGCAATTGAATCATGATTCGCGATTCCTACTCATTATAATAGATCATAATCCGCTATTCTGAGATACATAATTTAACTAAGAGTTAATTTTAAAATAATTTTGTTTTTCAG
Source organism: Gymnusa sp. GC000175 (assembly GCA_030264735.1). Classification (NCBI taxonomy): domain Eukaryota; kingdom Metazoa; phylum Arthropoda; class Insecta; order Coleoptera; family Staphylinidae; genus Gymnusa; species Gymnusa sp. GC000175. Next base: position 11,205 of record JARJDX010070601.1, on the reverse strand, counting down.
CTTTAGGTATTTAACTAGTTCAATGGCGTTGCCAATCCTTTTTTCTTTTACATTTGTCAGTGTTCGAAAAATATACTTTCGGTTTTCCTTCAATACCTTGGATTGGATACATGCTCCGATATCATTTGTTAGTCCGGTTCTTTCACAATATTTCTGTGATAATTCGTTACTAAATCGTCCTATGCCATAAAAATGGAATTATTTTTGTTTTATATTTTTATGCTTACGATATCTCAGTTGCAAGTAAGCCATATTTTCTTGATTTTTCTAATTCGACTGAATTCAATGAATCTTGATTTGCAATTCTCCTTCCATATAATAGGTAAATATGTCAAGGTGATTGTGCTGGACTTTAATGCCCGTTTTCACACTTATATCAACTCTAATCTCTAAAAATTAATTAATACCTTTCTTGGATTGAATAGCTTCTTAATTTCTGCTATGATTTAATTGCAAATTTATTACAATATAGTAAATGTAAACATTGCACAAGCTCATCATGTCTTTTCGTTCAATCATGAGATCACATTCTTTCGCGTCTTTTTTTTAGGTGATCCGCAATTACGATTGAATATATAATCAATCAAAGGGTTAGTTTTTGAATACTTTAGTTTTTCAGATCTTCAGTTTTGGCTGGTTTAACAGTTAGCTGTCTCACCTACTGGCTCAATAGCTTATTCAATCCTATCACCTCCTTCATTTCGTCTGTATTCGAGAGACAATCTCTCAAGTGTTTTTTTCGATACCCTGGATTGAATATATGCTTCGATATTCTTCTGCAATTCCGAAAGAAATAATTAATTTATGAGATAATATATTTTTTTTCGTTTTGTTATTTCTTGAGTCATTTTAGATTCAGGTACTCCTTGTTCTGTCATACACAACCTCCTTACCGCCTCTCCTTCAACGAGATTTCGTCTTCGATCGAATGATACGCTTTCAAGAGTTTTCCTCAGTATCCGTGATTGGCTGTACGCTTCAACATTTTTTGGTATTCCTAATTCTCTTATATGTCTCCAAACCTACATAACCGTTAAATATATTCTTCTTTTCTATTTTCTCAAATTACATTTAAAATTGTGTGGGAAATAGATTTAAGGGAAATAATCCATAGATCCTTACTCAACTCATTCAAGGACCACTGTCTCTTTGGACTGCTACCCAATCATACCATATCGGTTCAATTACTGCCTCCTTCCTAATCCGACTATTTTTCCATCAATGGGCCTTGAGATATTCCATTCATATTCAATCAATAAAGCAATAATTGGCTTGGCCGGGTTATATCGGCTAATACGACTTTCTACCAGGATTTGCTCCAGAATATTGCTCTTTTACTCAAGTCAGTACACGCATCATTCTCGTTGGGCCCTTATCTCCAAACATTAATCTTAACCTGTATATTTGGTGATCTAAAAGCTTTTGAGAATATTTTACAGGTTTTTTCTTGTTCTTCATATTTCACCGAAGCTGGACATTCATTTCCTACAGCAATCAATGAAAGGCTCTACAATATGAATTGTAACGAAATTCTATTTTTGCATACAAATGCATTCCCTCTTTGATGCGGCTTGAAAGCTCAGCGCCATAGTGCTATCGAAGGCTAATTCAGTTTATATATTTTCGCGTCTACCTGGATTCGAACTGTAGCTCCCAAACCCAGATTTTTAGGTAATGGGCTCTTCCCACTTGGCCACCAGGCCTATATCTGATTGGCCAAATGTAAATAGTTCATTAAGAGCTACACGCAAATTTAACAAATGAAATCAGATAGTCCTGCGAGTGAATCTCCAAATTTCCTTTAAAAAACTCGTAATATTTCTAAAAATCCTCAAACGCGCATTAAGGAAGGTGCTTTATATTGAATTCAATATCTCTATATTATCTCAAATTAGATGTTGAAACTTCAATGGCTAATTATGGATTGATTCACTCTTATATATTTATAAGGCATTGTTTTAATTAGGGCTTCAAATCCATTAAAATCTAAATTAACTCAAGGTTTCTGGAGTTTTTGTTAGATTCAGTCCATTCGCCCCGATCATGCCTCATTATCAGCATATTTGTGTTTTAATTAATGCTGAATTTAATCTAAAGAACTTGTGGCAGTTAAAATCAATAATTAAATGTTAAATATATGCATTGCATTAAATTCATGCTAATATCGCTAAGAAGTGAGAAATAATATATTTATGCATTAATATATTTTTTCATTTTGCTGTTTCTTGAGTCATTTTAGACTCAGGTGCTCCATACCTAATCTCGCCAATGAAAATATTTTACTCATTTCATATACGAATCATTCAAGACCTACGCTTTCGCATTCTTTTTTAATATTCTTTAAGCAATTACCGACTACCTCGTCAAGATTTCTGCAGCTTTCAAAAGATATAAAGTTAATCTGCTCGATTGAAATAAACCCAGTTGATAGCATCGATGGGTATTCATCACCTAGAACCGGAGCTCCGTCTTTATTGTTTCCTAAAACGGTTTGATTTGAAATGAGAAATGCAACAATTAGAGTGAACAGAAAATCAAAATTGCATATCTCCTCCTTGCCCCCGCTTAGCTTTTTAATAATAGGATGAATTAGCTTGTTTAACCTTTTCAATGTAGCATAATTGTTCGATACTGCGCACCTATAAAACTTTAAGTGCTTCGATGCTTCGCTTAAAGCCCCTTTCAGATCTTGCGTTCTTAAGCCCAGAATCTTCCCCTCAGAATTTAATGGCAGCTTCAAAACTCTTTTGTTCATAGAATCTGACATGTTAATCAAACCTTTATCCAGGTTTTCCAGCCTTACAATTAAAATATCGACAGTGAGGATAAATATATAATTTAGTTGAGGCAGGAATTCTGTTCTTCTTCTAATTGAATATTTGAGATCGTTCACCATTTCTTGCAAGATTCTCAGATTTACAGTTAATTTGGGTTGAGAACTAAGTATTATCTCCCATCTACAACAATCAGAGGAAATGAGCTTTTTAAATACCTCAGTTTCAAAAATTTCTCTTACTAAAACTGTAAATTTATAAAAATCTGCTGAAGACTTTCGAATTAATAATTTCCATGAATTAATTTGATTATTAACGCCTCTTATCTCTTCTCGATATTCATTTGGGTTTGAAATGCCTTTAAATTTTATCAGCTTTGGAACATCGAAACTGCTTTTCGTTCCACTAAGTAGATTATTACAATCGCTTTCTGGAACTTTGAAATTAATTTGCAGTTCATTTGGCGCATTATCGCAATCATGCTCTTCTGTAGCACTAGCAACTTCTGGAACTTTGAAACTCATTTGCATTTCGCTCTGCAGATTATTTTTTTCATTGCTTCTACTACTTGTAGCTTGACCATTCAGATAAGCTTCATCAGAAATATTGTCCCCTGAACCAAAAATGTAAAGTGGATATATTATAAGATATTGAAAAGCAATGAAAACATTCATGGGTTCTTACTAGATTTTAGTATATAACTAAATATTTAAGCTTAAGTTATTTACTTTCGAACACTGATTTAGAGATAAACCATGAAAATTGATCGATTATTTGGACCGCCACGTCAATTAAGCCCTAAATGAAATATTACATATAATTTGTAGATATTTTATTTTATGCATTTCAACGTTGATTCGAATTTGTTTGCAATATTTTTATGCATATTTAATATCATAATTAGACAATCGATTTGCTGGATATTAAGCATCCGAGGTTGGGAGAAAATACAAACGTTTGCATACAGAATTTTCACAAAGGATTTGGGCCTATACAATAGCATGTGGAATGCTGAATCATCATAAGGAGTAAACCGCTTAGACCACAATTTCAGTTCTCCTAAGATACATGCACTTGCTGGGATTGGCTCGTAGCATCTGCCCTGCAAAGCGGATCGGTCTCTGGTATAATTTTCTCAGAAGCATTAAGCCTGTGTGGACTGAAAGATTAGCTGCCATTAACCAGGTTTCTTATCATCCTTTTCCGAAGCAGGAGCTTTCTTCATACGCCCAGTGGTTGACTTAATCGGAGCCCTCTTACTTAGATGTTCCGCAACAAATGAGGAACATCTTACCAAGCAGGGCTTGAACCCTGGCGCTACACAATTTGTAACAGGTTTAGCTTTTTGAATCGTACTGCGCCCTTTTTCTCCTACACAGGAGAAGAGTACTTTCCAAGGGTTCCCATATATCTGAGCAGTCAATGAGGCTCGTGCTGTATGTGAAGGAACTCGATTACTGCCTTCAGGGTTGCTAAAACTCCCACCACCTCTACAGGAATGGAGAAACTTCGCCCCTGACAGGATCTCTACAAACCTTCCACATGTTCGCCATGAGCCGCTAAACAACAGAACAGGTAAGGGGCATAGCGAGGGACTGAATCTTTTGCCAGTGGTTTTTTCTAAGACCTCTCGACCTCTGTGCCAGCGACCTTTAATAAACTAAAGTATTTAATTTAGAATATTGTATGATATTGACTACCAATTGCCAGGTTACTTACAAATTAAATGTTTAAATATGTATTTTGATTAACTACTTCATGTATAATTCAAAATCCAATTTAATGAAATGAAACTGATCGTTTGAAAATCATGGCATTTAGAAAGAATATTTGGTAGCATAGGCATTAATAACAACAAAATTGCAGTTGACAGATCTTTAATAATTTCACAAACTTTTGTTTTTAAATCATTTTATCTATTTCAAATCTTTTGAACCTTTTAGATTTTAATAAAATTTTGCAAAATATTTAAAATCTATATTTAAGAGTAAAATCGAAATCAAAATATCTTGGTCGAATCGCATAATTTAAGAATCTTTGAGATCCGTCTCTTGCTCATCAAATTCAAATTCTTGATTTTAGGCTGATAGGATTGTAAATAATCTAAGAATTAAATACATGTTAAATTAAAAATATATTGGATTTTTATATGATTCTAGAACTTTTGGATGTTTACTTAGAAATATATAAGTAGAAAATGTTACTTGTTATATTTCAATCTCAACAAATTAAAATTTGAATTTTTAATCAATTTTTTAAAAAATATAATTTTACAAAAAAGGTTTGAACCCCCCTCCAAATGCTCAAATTCGTTTTAATTTTAGGATCATTGCTCGCATGCACTTTGAAAACTACTGATTTTGTTGATTACATTTTTGAAAGAACTTCTGATTTGAACCATGAAAATTCTAGCGACTGTTGTGACCTTAAAGAAAATTTGATAGGCTTCCCGTTTAAAGCCGCAATCGATAGAGATGAAAACTCTAAAATTACAATCAAAGGCATTTTTGAAAAGAATCTCAAAGATTCGAAAAATACAATTTGCGAAAGCTGTTTCTATTGGTTTGAAGAATATTTAAATTCTGCTGTACCCGTTCCAAGTTTAAAAGCGGAACTTTATTCTCTTCTAAGTAATAACCCATCGCATAATCCTTTTGATTTTTTATACTATTATTTTACAATATATGAATTTCCCATCATTCAATCTTCTTCTAGTATGTATTGTTTCCTGAAATATGCTCCAAGGAAAGTATTCTATGTATACAGAATTAGAAATGACCCCCAAAACGACGGATCCTATCTTATGGAAAGATTTAATGGATCGTTTAAATCTATAAACTTCAAAGAATTCAAAGGTGGTTTTGTTGAAACAAAGAATCTATATTTAAGTGTTTTCAATTTTAAGATGTTCAGCCTTTACAAACTTATGAGAATCAGACGTTTTGAATTTTTGTCTTTGTTAATGGAAGTTTTACCAGGAAAGGAAGATGTATCTCGCGCTGTTGAGCATGTTCCAACTCTGATATCTGATTTTGTCAGATCAAACCCTTCTCAAAGCAATCTAAATTTTTGGGCACCTTTAATCAGTCAATTGCGTCCCTTTACTGATATCAGAAGCTTTCAAGGCTAAGATCGATGAAAGAGACTCCCAATGGTTTGATTTAGTTAATAGAATGCAGGCCATGTTTAATTGGGCCGAACCTCAAAATCTGATATTAAACCAATTTTTTAAACTTACTCTTAATAATATTTGAAATTTAAAAATTTTTAACTGAGAAATTCGCTTGAAGCCGTTGAGTATACCTGTGGTCCAAATACAATAAATTTATTAATCTATCGCGAATATGTCACCATGTCTTGACAAGAATTATACTGCTATGATGAACCTAATTAAAAAATTAGCAACAAAGTTCGATTAAGAGCTACATTGATCAAGCAATTTAATAGGAACAAAAATTGATTAAATTTATAGTTTTTGAGGTTCAGCTTGAATACTTGTAACTTACATCCTGCCGACGAGATTAAGCCCTGCAATTACCAGAGCCATCCTCTTTCGAGATTTGATTTTTCGGATTAAAGAAAGAAGCCTATAATTGTTCCTCCTGAAATTTATCATTTTGGCAGCTAAGAGTGATCGTAAGGATTGAATATTATATTAATTTTGAGCTGTAGAGATATTTCTAATTTATAGCATGCTAAATTGTTATTGATAATTTCATTATTCTATTATTTTAATGAAAAATGGACTTTGACGAATTCATTCAAAATTATGCTCAAAGCTGTTTAATAAGAAAATTTTGCTAATGTATATTAAAGATGAAGAATTCTTGCCACCATCGCTGAAGAAAAAACAATATTTATTCGGTTTTCTATTCTACATTCAAAAAGACCATATTTGTAAGCAAAGCTTTTCAGGATCTCTCGCCCATGCTTCCCAGTTAAACGTTTTCTATATCGATATTAGAAATCACTCAAATATTATTGCTTCTCTTAATATCAAAATATTTAATCTTGTAGGCTGCTTCACAGATACCCTCGAGTGTTTTTAAAACTTAGGAAATAGGCAGTTTTGGATTTGATGATATTGAACACTTTATACCAAATAGGAGCATAATGAAGAAAATTAAAATTCTAATCCAAAATGAATCGAATCATATGAGATAACTTTTTAAAGTTGAAATTTGAGAATATTTTACTTCAATCGATTCGCAATGAAATGTTGTATTGTGATTTTCAAAGTTAAGATCTTAAACGAATCTTTTGAGATATATGTCTAATACCAGATATAAACCAATCTATGCAAGGGTAAATGAGTATAAATTGCTTCTGTATAATACATTTAAAAATATTTTAATTCCGAAATTTATGTTTTCATATTTAAATCAAGTTTTTTTTGCGATCCCTTTGGCAGAAATCAAATATCTGAGCTTTGAAGAAAATAGAATCGGGATTTAAATAATGTTTCGGGTATGAGTAAATCAAAGAATTTTAACTAGAAAAATTTTCCCCGTTTTTGAACGATCTTTTAATCCCTTCGACACTTTAAATAACTGTTTCACTCAACTAATTTAATTTTGGAATGTCCCGGAGCTCAAACCGAATTGAAAGAAATTTATATTCTTAAATCTTGTCCTATGTTGGTTAGATGTTCGAATCCCACTGAATGCAAAATTTCCTGAAAATAGATTTAACATCACATAAGGCCATGATACTGAAAGAGGAACGAAGTGAGTAAAGGAAAAATCGAATTTCGTCACTATATGCCAAGTCGGCATACCATAAGTATTTTTCTAGCCTCTGGAAATAAAGTATTCAATAAAACTTAGTTTTCTAAACCATTCAATCATCTGTAATGTCAAGCATATTAATCTAAGATGAAAGTATGGAGAGGGGTATGATGAAAGTATTAAGTATATGTCTTTTATACAAGGGCAAGGGTCTTAAGCAAATTATGGTAACGAATTCCATGGGTTTATATATAACTGAAAGGTGACTAGTTGAGAGTGAAAGACACAACCACCAATATGAAAGCAATCTGATTATGTAAGAGATTGTAATCCAAGCATACAACGGATATGGTCGGGCTTGAGCCTATATAACTGTATTGTTTTAATTATCCCTTTAAACTATTGAGTATTAGGAATTTGGTATGATTTCTTTTAACACCATTCAAATACGAATTCGAATATATTGTTAAACAGAAAGGCTTCAAGAATGTTAAAGATTTCTAATCATAATTAAAAATATTTATTTTTTTAGTTTTCAGAATCCAAAATACTCTGCTCTGAGTTTTCTGTATCATCAAAGGTTTGGCCATGCATATTTCAATTTTCAGTAGAAAGTAATTCATGAATTGAACTTAAAATGTTTTCTGTTTCTGAATTCAATCCTTCAAAGTACGAAGTGCCAGTGCTTTCTAAAAATGATGATATATTATTTCAGTACGGTTTCAATACATTTGCATCTGGCTTGGAATTTGTAAAACGTTAGAATCATTTCCTGGGGTTTTTTTTCGAATTATTTGATTCATATGTTATTTCCCAACCAAAAGGGGATGAACAAAGCACTCTTTTTGGGAAAGGTTCTGTTGCTTCGTTCTCTGACGTAGAATCATTATCGTGATTTGTGAATGAATCGTTTGCTTTTCTTTTGATTGTTTCAGCAAAATTTATATTTCCATCCAAAATTTCTAGATTTTCAGAATCAATTTCATTGTTGCTAATGTTTAGACCGCTTGAGCAAGGTTGGACCAAAGATTGATTATTGAGAATAAAGTTAAGAATTGTAACCGAGTCTTTTGGATTACTATTGATGATAGATTTAAACTTACTGTTCATTTTATAATTGATACAATAAGTTGAATCGGAGGCTTTCTGACTTGTATTACAACAAACATCTCTTGCATTTTTCTTTGGCAAATTTTGATTGCTTGATTCCTTCAATGATTTCAAGCAAGGATTTGATTTTTGCTCGATAATTTTTCTAAATACTCCCATATCTATTTTTGGTAAATTTAGATATATTTCCAAATCCTTTAATAGGATATCATCCAGAAAATTTCTGGTCAGCCAGCCTCTAGTCATTAAACTAAAAGCTGTTTTTAATAAATTATATGATTGATACATCTTTCTTGTATTCTTGTCTTTACCAAATTTGTTAATCAAAACTTTCTCAACAGTTTCTAAATTTTCCAATTTTTGATCAGCATCTTCATTTTCTATATTTATTCTAGAACAAATATTGAGGCCCAGTTCTATCATACTTTTTTTCAAGTTTTCATTCTCATTGAGAAGGGCAAGGTTCAAGAGGACTCTGACTTTTCTTAGAATCTTTTTAGTTGTTATAGATGTAAATGACTCAACCTTCAAAATCTCTTGAAAAGCTATTAACACCAATTCTTCAAATTCTTCTATCAAATCTTTGGATTCTTTTAAATCTTCGAATAATTCAGATTTTTTAGAAATCAAATGCTTAATTTGGTTAATAAATTGTGCACTTGGTGAAGCCCCATCAGATCTAGAAATTTTGAGAGAAATGTTTGTGAAACAGAATGAGTATCTTAAAATTTTTGAATGCAAATCAAGTTTGATTGCAAATTTCAATAAATCAATTTTCTCAAAGTTTTCTACAAATTTGGGGCCATTATCGATCATTCTATAAACAGAATCTGTTGTTGCCTTAGAGAAAGCCTTGAATTCTTTTAAATATATTTTCGAATTCAATCCTGTCAATAGGGATTGTGGAATTTCATTATCAAAACAATGTGCAACATAGAAAAGCGTTTTCCCATATATAATATTTTCATCTTCGGCGATACTATAAAAATTTTCAAAACCATTCCATTTACAGCCAGTGCTGTAGGCAAGCATATTTTCTTTCAATGTTTCTGTTATTCTTTCATTTATGATAGAGTTGGGGGATGTTTTCAAATCGCATATCTCGTCCCATCTGTAATTATCATCCTGAGTGAATCTAGCATCATATGGTAAGTTTTCAATAATACGGTCCATTTCAGGTATGAATAATGTTGCATGTGTTGCAGATATGATTGAGAAAATTTTGATAACAATATTTTTTCGCATGGGACGAATGTAAAAATTTTATTTGCATTCAAGTTTTAAAAATTAACGTAAATTTTAATATATTAAAAATTATGTGGCATTAAAAATAATTTTACATAAAATCAAAAAATAAAGAAATTGCAGCAAATTATGCAAGAATATTCATTCAATAAAAAACTCATGCGCTATTTCTGAAATGCTATAAGAAAAATTTGAATGTGCGGCTTTAAAGAATTTGAAGAAAAACAGAACCTGTAGCTATATCGGAAGTTTTGAGTGATCAGGGAACTCCAAGCGCCATCATATTGCCTCAATTTTGAGTTAATTTACATATAAGGAGGATATCCTTGAAATCATAATAGTGCCGAAGGGAGAATGGATAAAATTAATATATAGGAATTTATATCAGGGAAATGGATGTTGAACTCGGTAAGGATATTCAAAAGTGTATGAAATATTTTGTTGCAAATTCGGTGGAAATATATACCTGAAAATTCAAAAAAGGTGTTAAAGCATTTGCATTAGAGTCAACCGGAAAAGAGCATATTTGAGAGTTCAGAAACAAATTGAGTAAACAAAGAAAGGCAACGGGTAACCTATTTGATCAAAAATTGCAAATCAATTGCCTAATAATGAAACGAGGGTTTAGCGCGTATTATTGAACAAGTCAAAAGCTCTGAAATAAATCTATTTAAACAGAAGCTTAAGCACCTTCAGAGGAAGTAGCCGCGCCAAAAATTGAAGCAGTATGCAGATTTAAGAGGGATTTCAGCATTAATATATTAAGATTAGCAAATTATATCGGTTTAACTATCAAGCCACTCAAAAATGTCACAAGGAGTAACAGCCAGACTTAACTCCATCATCTTGAAAGAATTAAATTTTAGCAAAAATTAACCTGTCAGAAATATGATTAACTGGCTTCAAAAAGCTGAAATCTTAGAAAAAGTGTGGGTCTGAGAAAAGAGGTTTTAACCTTAAATATCAATTTAGAATCGGTTTGAAGGATTCCCAGGAAGAAAAATTTGTAGATTCAAAATCAGATGATTGAAATATCACCAAGAAGTGTAAAATAATTTAATTGTGCAAGAAGTTTGGAATGCTTAATAGCTGAATTGGACGGTTTAGAAAAAAGTTTACCGAAAGTTGGCACTAGTTTCCAGTTATTTCTTCCTTCACAGATAAATATTTCGGTCTAAAATGTAGACAAAAAGTCCAAGCGAAACTTTGAGAATCGTGGTGGTTCTCACCTGTCCGATTTCCGCTTGGTTAGATCAGATGACGTTTTGCTTCACTTACTGAATTCCGGAAAGTATTCTAATTTTCACCTAATTGGAAAGCTTCAGGCTATAATAGAATTTAAATTCCTT
>JARJDX010070597.1:0-10481 GCA_030264735.1 Gymnusa sp. GC000175 | reverse complement strand
TTAAAATTGGTGAAATTTCGAATTATGCTCCATCTACACAAATTGTCTGAAAGTAGGAGGTGGTCACACGTCGTTAACCGACATCGTATCTCTTACGATTCTCGAGATCCCCATGTCAAACAACATATCTGGGACACCCTGTATATTAATATACTTTTTATTGTTACAGATTGGAAAAATCACAAGATGGAGCCCAATGTAATCAAAAAAAAAGTTCGGTGAGTTAATAATTTAATTAAATTTAGTTATCATTTTTAAGGTCGTCCAATGCAATAATTTTTTCGTTTGTTTTTTTTAATTTTTTGGTTTTTTTTTAACTTTCATTTTTTTAAAAAAAATATAGTTATGTTTAGGTTTAAAAGTTAATGAAAGGTAAAAAGAATGCATAAATAAATATTGTTATTAAATTAAATGAAATAAAGTGAAAATTTACATTTTTTTTAATATTTAATGTTAAAAATGATTAGAATTTCCAGATGCAATATAATTGATTCAAAGATTGATAAGGTAAGCAGACCATGTAAGTAAAGTTGGTTGTCATGATTGGCTTCACAAATGATTTTTTTTTGCATTAAATATTGATTGATAGTGTTGAAAGCGATTTGTATTCTAAAAGCGCTTAGTAAAAGAATGTTTTCAGTCCATGTATAGTATCATCTTCATTTGTATCTGGTAACAATATAGATGTTGATATTTATGTTTTTATTCTCTTCTTTACGTTAAAGGTAATATTTCTTAATATAAATGGAGAATACGCCTACATTTAACAGAAAACAAGGAAAATCCGTATAATAAATAGTCTGTCTTATATATATATTCCTAGTACATACTAACTAGCTAATGTAACAATAGTGCAACCTGTATATTTACTGCTCACAATAAACAAAGGTGTCTACAAGCAAACATATGTTTGTGATTTGTTGCACTGCTCGTGGCTTCTCATCTTTAACCGCAATAAAATTTTAATTTTTAGCAAAATTTCAAAATTGGCAATTACAACGCTATGAAATGTGTTAATTAGAACAGTGTTGAAATTATTTAATTTAAAAATTTTGAAGTCCACACATTGAATTAAAATTTCTTACTGAATCATTTAGCATCTTAGTGTTAGATTATTTCTTTGTCATTGAAACACACCTTTAATTACCCCAAGGCACCTCAGAACTAATATTTTATATTCCCAGGTTTCGTAGCCAGTTTCTTATAGTTTCTATGGTGATTATTTGGAAGAATATCTTTCTTATTGGACTGATTGTGCAGTGTTTCGTATATTGCTCTAACCCAGGGGTTCCCAAAGTTTTTTCTAGGCGGGCCAATTTAGTATTTCCCAAATTTCTGGCGGGCCAAAAAAAAAGTGGCCAATTATTTTTGAAATGTTCATTTTACTTTTTATCCATGGGAAACACTTTTTTTATCGTTATGAAAAGTTTATTTAAAGGGCTAAAAAATCGCACCCACATTTTATTGTATTTTATTCGTAATATTTTATTATCTATTTTACTATTTATTTATTTTTTATTATTTTAATAAAAATATAAATCATCGCATCGACGTCGCGGGCCGCATTTACAGGGTTCGCGAGCCGCATTTTGGGAATCCCTGCTCTAACCAGTCTTGCGGTTTTATGCTGAATTTATAGATTTTATTGCGTAAAATGCTACGTATATCCGGTGCTGCTTTACTGCTTAGAAGCATGGACGCTGACGGAGGCACTACTGAAGAAGCTGGAGGCTTTTGAAATGTGGACATATCCTCCGCATTCTCTACACAGTTCGCATCAGAAACGTGGAAGTATTAAGACGAATTGGAAAGTCCACAGAAATAGTATGCACGGTGAAGAAGCGAAAACTGGAATACATTGGCCATGTAATGAGAAGCAACAAATACCGACTACTTTAGATGATCATACAGGGGAAGGTGGAAAGTAGGAAAGGTCCGATGAAAATCGCCATAATGATAGCCAACGTCCGTAACGGATATGGCACGAAAAGAAGAAATCCATTAGCAAGTGAATTTGATCTTCTTGTGTTAGCTTCAGTAACTCTAATGGTAGTTTATCCTGGGAACTAATTTTTTTCGATGATTTGATGGCAAGGATCACCTTCTCTTCCGATATTCTCCTCTTGTAGATTATTGAGCTCGGGTTGCTGTCTTTTGTCTTAAAACAGTTCCTCCACATATTTTTTTCATATTTTCAGTTTTTCCTTTATGTCGATAATAAAATTTTCCTGGTGGTCTGTCAAAATGGGCATTTCTCTTCCACTCTTGTTGCCGTTGAGTTCTTTTACATTCTTGTGCTTATTGAAATAATCATACTTAGTTTCCAGATCTTCAATTTCTTCACATTTGTTCTCAAGATTTTTCTTAATCATAATATTCATCCGTTTATATTGGTTTTTGTTTTTATATTTATTCCTTTTTTAAGTCATCAGTGACAAAATATTATCCTTAATCCATTCCGTTTGCTTCTTAAAATTTTTTGAAGTGAAAACTTCTTTAGCCGCGTTGAGCACTTTTTGGTAGGGGAAAATCTTATGGGTCGCGTGACAGACATGCGCATGAAATTTAAATTTTTTTCATTTCTATATATAAATATAATCAAAAAGCTTTATAATAATGTTTGGTTGGCCTAGTTCCCAAGTCATTGACAAGTCATCTGGGAGACCAAGGTTCAAAACTTGTTATATCTATTTTTTTATGTAAAAATTGTATTTCTATGATGATTTAACAAAATTCTATCCTTTTTCCAAGCAATAATACAATACTGAGTTCTAAGTTTTCACTTCCATCGGCAGTCCCTATAACTGCCAAGTTTTTTTTTTCATATGGATTTTTGAGGGTTTTAGGAGGGCTTCTTTGAATTTGTTCCATTGGATGTGGATGTGGAGTTTTGTCTGTGATTTTCTTCATTTTTTTTGGTGTGATTGGACATACCTTTCTACTGGTTTCTTTGGGTTTTCAGGCGATTGATATCTATTTTTGAGCAACGGCTTTTCAGTTAGTCTTGCTCAAAATTGGGCTACAACCGGGTTATGATCTGACCCGGTATCTGCTTCTGGATAAGTTTTGACTGATGTGTTCTTGTATCAACAAAATCTTCGAAGCTATAAATAAAGCCACAAAGAAATATGGAAAGCTAAATAAAGTAACATCAGCAAACATACCAGAGAACTTATGTACTTTAGGAGAGAGATGAGGAAAAACGGCGAAACAAGCTCAAAACAGCTTAGAGATTTAAACAAAAAAATTACAAAAGAAATAAAAAATGACATACGTCGATACAACACAAAACAGACTAACTATCGAGAACAACAGGAGTATGAAAGTACTAAGAAGAAATTTGTCAAACGGAACACCAAAAATATTTAAACTTAGAGATAACAGAGAAACCCCAAATAGAGACGACATACTGAAAATAGCGAAAGAATTCTACGCAATCCTATATAAAAGCTGGCTGGAACAAACAGAAGAACAGCGAAAAATAAATGTCAGGAAGATAATAAAGCAAGGGTCGGAAGATATGCCAAGAATATCGATAGCCGAAATTAAAAATGCTCGTGCGGAGATGAAGAACAACAAAACCCTAGGCGAAGATGGCATAGCTATTGAATCCATAAACCAGGGAGGAAATGCTCTACTCCATTTATAAAAGCACTATTCAACACTTGATTTCTTATCACAGTGTGTTCCGAATCTCCAGGTGCCTTCCAGGTATACAATCGGTTATTTGGTAGTTCATTAAATGTTTTCTCAAGGATGCATTTGTTTTCTTGGCAGAACTGTAGTAACTGGTCGCCCCTTTATATTTTATAGGTCAAGACTGTATTCACTAACTCATCCGCCGCATTTACCTTTACCGAACTTTGTATTAAGATCACCCATAACTATCTCTTGACTTGGTAATCTTAAGAGCTTGTTCCATTGTTTTATGGAACTCTTTCATGTTGTCGTCGCGCTTTTCAGCAATGGGTGCGTATTCCCGGATCAAATTCAGAATTCTCTGAATAGTCTATAGTTGTAAGGCCATGTCTGATATTGGAAAGAAGTTCGTCACTGATCTGTTTATTTATCTGTCGACAATAATTATTACGCCATTGCTCTACCATAGTCTATAGACCATGTCTTTCTTCCCAGAGTAGTGATGCCGTTTGGAATCAATCATGTGGTGCATTTTTTCGTCCTTAAAATGAAGTTCTTACATTCCATGTTGCTACATGAATTGGTGCATTGAAAATTTTGCAGAGATTTCGTTGGTTGACTACCTATCTCCTCCGCTGTCGGATCTTGATTTCCGTCCATGATCAGTAACCTGAGTTGAGTAGTTGAGTTTTAGTTGTTAAATAATTTTTTTTACCAGGGATTGTAATAAGGTGATATACCACCCATACCTTCCTCATCGCAGTATCACAACAGGTTGAGTGAATATGCGATTTCCGCCTGTGACTGTCTTCCTCATACATTTAGAAAAGTTATTCTTCAGTATGCTTCCTTATGTCATGTGCTTGCAACCATACAGCCTAGGCCAGACACCGTGTTGCTAGTTTCTGTACGCCTCGCGTATTTCATTTCCCCGACACCACCTACATCCAGGGGGCATTTCCTTATTTGCCACCTGTGGAGGCGTCTAATGACTTACTAGCAACCCTGCACTGCAGTTTGATATTGTAAAATTAAAAATTTTATTAAAAATAGACTCTAGTATCAAATAGAAATAATTTTGTCCTCTACTAGTAAGTCAAGGTTTTGTTCTTTGTTTTTAACGACTTCTTAGTTTATCGCTAGTTTAAATTTTAAGTTTTTTTACTGATTTTTCCTGTAAACAAAATCATACGATGAGTGATTTTTGTCAAAATTGTTATGATTTTGGCTAAAATTTTTATAAATTGGTCTAATTTGAGCGATTTTTACCAAAATTTGTTTACGATCTATGTACAACTTTTATCAAAACTTGATTAGTTTTCTTTAAAACTGCCACGATTATGTTCAAATTCGAATATTTTTATAACTGTTGAGTTACTATAATTATTGCAATAATTCACTGCCTTCAAGTCACCTTACCCTTAACCCACTATTCTCGAAACGCTTGACTTAATATACAGACCCAGCGACATTAAATAATAATCACGTGACCGCGAAGGTAGGCAGCCCAAACGACATTTGATATTTAAATGGTGATAATTATGTGCAATTAATCCGATGTTTGGATATTTCAATCATTGGCGTTCGTTGTAACTGACAGTAAAAGTTAATTTATATTTTACCCGCGAATTTTAAACGTTGAAACAAAACAAGTTCTTTTTAGAGCCAAACAAGGTATCTATCAAGGTGTTTAATAGTAAGTTTCACTACCAATTAAAAATAAGATGACATAACCCCTTATTTTAGATTATAATAGGCATGTGATTTTCAAATGAACAAGACGCATTTATTTTTATGGATCATTTTTGAAGTGGTGTGCGAAATGCAGATCATTCATTGACATACTCCTTACAATCTTGCATTGAGCAGTTTGCTGAAGCTTTCCCAAATTTTACATTATGAGAACTAAATAAAACATAAACAAAATCTTGTTCATCGCTTTAAAAACAAATATTTAATTAATTACACAGGTTTCCTTTTTTATGGATTTATATATTTGTGCTATCCATTGTCTCATGTTCCTCAACCACAACATCACAGAATTATCAGCCTTAAAATATCAAATGTCGTTTGGGCTGCCTACCTACGCGGTTACGTGATTAATAATCAATTTCGATGGCTTTTTAGAAAGAACTAAATACTACTTGATTTTTTTATATATTTTGTGGCTCTTTAAATATTACCTTTATAGCATTTTTTTTGTAATACATATTTTAAAGTCACCCTATTTTTATCCAAGCATTCCCCAAAAGCTTCACTGTCAGTGTATAAAGAAGCAAATACCGCTCCAGGCAACTAAGAAAAAATGGCGGAAATCATTCATGTAGAAGCCAACTTTGGTATAGTTATAGCGGAAGATGTCCTTAACAACATACTAAAAGTACAAAAGTTGAGACAAAAGCGTGACGATTACAAAAAGAAAACGATAGTTGACACACAAGCGTGACGATTACCAAAAAACAAACGATAGTTGATACATGCGGCCCGTGTATCTATGTTTGGATAGCCCTGCTCTTAAGAATGTCAATAATTTTTTCCCAATGACAAGTGGCAATCAGAAACCCAGCAATTGAACCTGAACTACTTTTATTTTTTATTTATAATAAAATTTGTTCATGCAATAAATAATCCAGCGAAAATGTTAAATAAATTTTTGGAAAAATGCAATTCGCTTTGCCAGGATTCGAACCCAGATCTCCGTATATCTAGTGCGATGCGTTACTAATTACGCTACAGACGACTGTGACGCTACAGACGACTTTTCTATTTATGTATTTTTTTTAAATTTAATTTAATCAAAACAGATTTTTTCTATTATCCAAAATCTCTGCTTTATTAACGATTGCATGGGAATTGAACCCGCGATCAAGATATTGTTAGCCAATAGTAAAACGCTATGGGCTTTCGTACGTAATTTAAAAATAATTAAATACGCTTTTAAAATGTTTTTCATAAATTTAAATATAAACGGTAGCTCAGTGGTGGAACAGGAAAATTGGGTCAAAACCATCGCGGGTTCGATTCCCAAGTTCTGCGTTGCCATTTGTCATTAGAATTAAATTTAAAAAATTCTAGAATGACGCTGATGACTTTGTAGTAAGTTTCAACACCCATACACGTAAATTAATTTTTAAAATACATTTTGTTGAAATGTATTTAAAGAAAAAAATTGTATGTTCTCTATTAAACTTTTTGTAAGCAAAAAAATTACGCAATGGTTTTAATGATTAGCCGGTACTAGTACTGTTTCCCAGGGTACACCCAAATGTGGTTATTGCACATTCTTCGTGGAGACTCTTTTCGTGTTCCCAAAATGTGTAAAGTGGTGAATGCGCCGGGCATTAAAATTTAAATGCCGAATTAAGAAAGTCCATACTGTAGGAATTGGATTAAATTTAGTCAACAATAAAGATAATCTTCCTAGGATTATGATGAACAGTAAAAAGTCCGCTATTTAGCGCGTTTGGGTGTGTTATTGTACTTTCTACGGGGAGGTTCTTTCTATATCCCTTAAAATTTGAAAACGGTAAATACCCAGATATTAAAATTGATATTGACTGTTCAACACCCCTAGTTTATTGCCATTTAAAAAAAGTATCACGTTTCAGTTGACCATTGCCCATTTTCACATCTCTTACACTCGAATGCTTGCATAGATAAATTTTTTTAAACTGACCATTCATGCGTCTACTTAATTTCTCTACAGTTGCTTACACAAAAGGTCGCGCTTTAAAAGATCGTCACGAAAACTTGGGCTTCAAAATGTCGCGCACAAAAGATCGCTAAAAATATCACGACCACACAAAATCGCCGCACATATGGTCGCGCGAAAACAGTAGCCTAGTTTCAGTTGACCATTGTCTGTTTTCGCATCTGGTTATAACTTTTTTATACTAGAATGCTTGAATAGATAAATTTATTGTCTACCTACTTTCTCTACAGTTGTTTACACAAAAGATCGCGCTTTAAAAGATCGTCTTGAAAACTCGGGCTTCAAAAGGTCGCGCACTAAAGATCGCGAAAAAAAATTGCGACCACACAAAATCGCCGCACATATGGTCTCGCGAAAACAGTAGCCTACGATTTGGTTTTAATTTTCATACAACATAATTTAAAAAATTTTGAAGCGCGCTTTATATGCGCGATCTTATTAGTGGATACCTTGCCCAATTATCATTTTACATTTATGATAAGTTGCTTACACAAAATTACCTACAACTGTTTCGTTAATGGGAAACTAGTCATTGGTATAAAATATCACGTCCAATTATTATTTTTACGCAAACCACGAACATTTTTCTATAAAATTGCAACAACTGAACCCTAGAAAACCCGCGGCTCGCATTTTTTTTTCCACGGGCCGCACTTGGGGAAACTTCACATATTATATTTATAGACGCGGTGAATAAGTCGATAAATAAAAATTTTGATCAGAAGTTTTTAAGTGATCTTATTAGTTGTATCGTTTTTTTTTCGAATTTGAAATTTATTTTTAATTTTTAAAAAATTAGACAAATTACGGGCCTCATACATAACAAAGCCAGTAAAACTTTATTACCAAGGAGGAGAAGGAGGAGGAGGATATTTTTAAATTTTTTAAAACCTATAAAACTAACCTTTTAAACTGTCAGCTGTTATTAAAGTTCTTATAGTGTGGTGTGTTGTTTGTTTATTATCTGAAAATTCTTACCAGTGCTATTATTATTGGATTGTGTACTTTTGTAATTTTATTATTTCCAGTTAGGTTAGAAATAAATTCAACTTATACTCCAAAACTTAGCTATGGTTATAATTTTCCATTTAATACGCGTTTTCGCGTACGCTTCTTGTACCTGCTACCTTAGGAAGGTTTATAACATTAATAACTAATTTTTTAATCTAAAACTTTGGTCTTAATATACAGTTTTTCGTAAACACTAATCACCGGTAACGATACACTCCTAACATGGTCACTTGAGTAATTTTAAGAGCACGTGTACGTAAGGGTAAGCGCCAAAACATATTTTTACAATAATATACACCAAGTCAAGATGTTCTCGTTATATTTTTACACATCCACATCTCAATGCATCCATTCTCTTTCCCATTTTGTGCCTTTATTATTTATTCAAACATTGTTAACGCAAATTCTGCTTTAATTTTTTATTAATTTTTAGAAAAATGTAATTCATATAACTATATTTCTTCCCCATAACAGAAGAAGAGAACTAATGACTAATGAACAAATCGAATTTTACTTGCAACAAATTTGGTTGATATATGGTATAAAACCATAAAAGAATTAATTACGCTGATTCTTTATTATATGAAAACGGTTTTAATTTAAAATCTTTCGTACATTTACTCGCCGATTTTATGAGATTTTATAAGGGATTATTTTAACTACAGAATTCGAGTTTTAATTAAATTTGTCACTTGCTGTAGATATTATTATATTCCAGTAGTAAAGTTGGTTTAATCGACTCTGGAATCGGTGCAGATTAAATTTTACTTTATATTGTGATACAATATTGGGGAAGCTACCTATATTTGGCAGGTTTAATTTATACAACCCTTATCTAATGTTTAATTTTGTAAACGTAAATCACTTTGTAAACATACTCAGTATCTAAAGTGTTGATAAATTTATTGATTTTATTTTGCTTACCTTATTAATAAAATTGTAAAAAATTTTGCTTAAAAATTGAATTTGATACATAACAAAATTGCAAAATTTTAATTGAATTTTTGAATTTGAGTTTGGATTAAAATGAACAAAATTTTAACAAATTAATAAATCAGAGGTGAGTAGCATGTATGGTATTTTGAGATGTTACAGAAGTCAATGAAATTTTTTTATGGCAACGAAAATTGACTTTTTAAGAAGAAGCTGCGCGGACGGTCAAAATTTGAAAGGGTTAAAAATTATGACATTCGAACAGAAATGCAAGTAGGAGAACATATAATCAAAAAGTTAGAAAAACGGCAAGGAGCATGGTTAACAACGAAACGAAAAAAGACAGGGATATTTTTATCCCGCTGAAAAGTTAATACGCAAAAAAAATTAAAATCAGTTACGACGTTTTTAAACATTTTGTATGTAGGGACCCGTTTTTGAGCGAGAGCTCTCGCTTTCGGGTGTAGACAGAGTTTACTTTCAGCCTAATTTTTACGTCTTTAATATGAGTAACGGGGCAGGTGTTACGTTACAGACGGGACCAACGGCTTTTAAGGTGGATTTTTTTACGAAAACGAAATTTACTTTGTAAAAAATCAAAATTTTGTGAAAACGTGTAGTTTTTTTTAAGTTTTGGAGAAAATTAATGTAAAATATAAATATTTATAAAAATTTTAATTGAAAATATATGATTTTAAATAAAACTAAAGAAATAAATAATTAAAGCAATTTTGAATGGAAACGTTGTAAAAGTTAATTGTAAAAAATCAGTAATTGTATACGGAGTTGTAATTTTATATAGCCTTTTTCAATAAATCCAGCTGGAAAATTGAAGAAAGTGTCTACGGTTGAATTCGCGTATCAATTTTCTTTGTTTACCTTTATCTGAAGAGTGTCTATACGTCGAATAACCCAATAATCCAATATCCTTCCTCCAGCAATTGTTATTTATACAGTTTTAGAAAAAAAATCTTTTATTAATATTTTTTTTATCATTTATAAGAAAATTTATAACATAAAATGGGCATGAAATGTTCAATCGATTTTCAGAAGGGAGAAAATTTATTGAATAAAAGTCTCCAACAAAGAGCTTTTCAAGGAAAGTAAAGCAATCAAAAAATTATTACCATTGTCTTTTTCATCTTACTTTTCATTAATCGAGAACAAAAGATGACCGCGGCTGTCA
>JARJDX010070591.1:0-21028 GCA_030264735.1 Gymnusa sp. GC000175 | reverse complement strand
TGGGTCAGTTAGATCTTGTACGGGTGTAGGCCCAAGTTCCGACGCAAAATTCGCCTAGTTGAAGCCTGCGAAAGGCCGAGTTCTTGTGCACGGCAAGCAATTGACTGCCACGGGTTCTCCTGCACACTTTCACGGACCGCGACAAGGTTCTCGGCCGATCTGGCATTCCTTTGACGTACGGGTGTGGGCTGACTGTTCACCGAACCGGTCGTCTCGAATTTGGCCACCAAACGTTGTAGAGTCGACTTTGAAGGGCCACCGCGTCTGTTGTAAAATGTGCGCAACGTTTGCACTAACGAACATTCATTTTAATAATAAAGTTTAATTATTTGGACGGGCTGCTTAATCGTGTAACTTGTCATGGTGATTTGGCATCAGTGACTGAGTAATAAACAACAGATTTGACAGAGGCCATCCAAACAACATGGCCGCCACAGGCTGCCAACATCGACCCGTCCCAATTGAAAAACCCTATATTATAAAACCATTCACAGGTTTTGTTAGTCTGTTCAACTCTTCGTGATATTTAATTTGATCGAGATACCGGGATTTGAAGCTTTAACTCAGGAGAGTCCCGGATAACTGGACGCTTGGCAACCCTAGTCTATATTATAAAACCATGTATTTGCTTATTTACATTTTTGAGTCTGTCTTCAAAATATTCTACATTTTCAACATTTAATTAAATCGGAAGAGCAGGGGCCTGCTGAAGGCTCAAAATCCGGACAACAGGGACGTGTGGCAACCTTAATATTATGAAATCATATAATTATCAATTAATATTAACAGTTTCAGTTAGTGTGTGCAAACTTTTCTGCCTTTGTGAATTTATTTTGTACCGCTTTCAGTACTTATTTAAATTTCTGGCAATTTTCCAAAGAAATTAAGAAATCCTTCCAAATACTTATTTTTTTATTAAATTTAAAATTTGGTTCAAAAATATTCATGAAATTAATTTAAAAATATGACATTTTAATTGTTACTATTTTTATTTATTATATGCAAACTTTATGTGTGCAGACGCATCGTTGAAGTCTCCAGCTATTTTCTTAATTTTTTAAGTTAACGATAATTTTTTCGCATTTTGGTAACTTTGCTAATTAATTTTAATTAAAAGACATATGTTTAACAGGTTTGGTGTAAAGAGAATTGCTCAAAATTAAAAAAAAATGATTAAAAAGTTTTCAATTTATGCATGCCATCCCATATATTAAAAATTAAAGAAATGTAATTTATGTAATATTTTGTTGATTGTTATGAATTTAAATTGCTGTGAGTGTGAAAATCTTCCGAGTCGAATTGTATAATTAAGTGTTATAATTTATATGTTTTGTCGAATTGTTGAAATGATATTTTTTGTTTAGGTATTTGAAGTTATTTATATTAGGTTTCTAGTTACTGAGGTGTTGAGAGATTAATATTTCTGGCATTTGTTTATTGTGATTATAAATGGCCCAAGGCGATATTTATTTGTGATATTTGTGATTCGACTTTCGCTGGATGCCAATTGCGTGGTGTCGAGTAGTAATATCCGCATATGTAAGTGTGCTACCATCACAGACGGATATTTTGAGGGAAACCTACACTAGAATGACTTCATTCTTCATGGTATTTGATTATGGCCCCATCTCGCTGTACGCTTGGTCTTGGTTCGAGGTCAGGGTCAGCAAAGGTCATTTCCCACGATAGCCACACTCAGCATAGCAACTCAGTACAGAATTATAATACAAGTTCCATGCATAAACATAAAAAAAACTTTTACATTCCAAAAACTCGTCCGACTTACCGAATCTTACAAATATTTTTTTATTTTATTATTTCGGAACTGACATTTTTGACCTCTTTTGCTACTTTCTTACAAGTTACAAGCGCTTTCAATAGGATACCCCAACATTTATACCGGAAAACATTTCACAGGTCATAGGTCAACTTTAAAATGCTTATATTAACACCATGAAACATTTCTTTTTAACCCATCACTACCATCAATCATTTTACCAACAATATCACTACAATGCTTTGTTATTGTCCTCGTAAGACCTGTCATGCCTTATTATTTTTATTATATTAAACATCAAAATGTAGTTAGTTAATGACCTTTTGCAAAACAAAACAAAAGTATTAATCGAAATTTTACACAACTAATTAAACCATTATACCTTACAATATATTTTTAAATGCTATGAAGTAATTGTTCAATTATTTTATGCAACTTTATTGTTAAAGTTTTTTTTTATAATTAAAAAAATCATCAACATTGCAAATATCTCAAAATATATGTTAATTTTCTTACTTTCTGGTTTAAGTCCCGTAATTTCATTTTATACTGTCAACGTTTCGCTCTTCATTGCAAGGATCAAGGCTTAAGGGAAAGTCCGTTGACTTAAATAAAACTACGCGACTTAAAACCTAAAGGTGACTACCTATAATAACCAATATAATATAAATTATCAAAAATTGTTGAAAACACAAAAGAATACAAAAAAAGTCTAAAAATGTAAACATCTAAAAATGTTCAAACTTTATCAAAAATCTACAAAGTTAACCAAGAACCATTGGCGCTGCGAGGGTAAGGCAAAAGGGTCCCTTGCCCCCTAGAAAACACTACATTGCACATAAACTGTTAAAAGTAAAAAACAAATACTTATTTATAATTTTGCCCTCCCCCTGCATAAAAGTATGCCGACCCATGGTCTTGTACATTCACATCTTAAATCGATGCAAATAATATTATATTTGGGTTTAAATTGCGTAAATTGTTGTCACCGTCTTACTCGCCATTTGAAGAATCATTCTTAAAGCAACAATTTATTGCAATTAATGATTCCTGTAATGGCGAGCGAAACATTGGCAACAACCAATAAATTTACGCGACATAAATCGGCAAGTAAGATTATTTTACATCGCGAATGTGCAAATTTTAAAGAATATATCAAAGACTACATCGATACAAATCGAAAATGCATGTTCTTGCGAAATTTTTGAGATATTCCTGCAGAACTGATAAATTGAAATAAGTACTAGAATTATGGAAAGTGATATAGATTGCACTCATCCACAAAAAAAGAAGTAGAAACGACTGCAATATTTATAGTTGCATCTCGATTACGAAGACTTTCAGTAGAGTATACTGCAAGATCGTAGCAACTTGATCAAAACTAAACTAAACTCCAACAGTCTTTGACAATGGCGCAAGCCGAAACTTATGTTAGAAACAAATTTAATAAAAACAGTAAAATGTCGCAAAAAAACTACCAGTCTTTTACTTATTAATAAATTTCACTAAAATCGACCTCAATTCAATATATAAACTAAACTCTTTAGCTCGTATAACTTAACGTGCCACAAATGAAGAAATTCACCTTCTTTTAGAGGACCTTACAAAGGAACACGATAATATCTCCAAATCTGAATTATGGCAGGTACTGGAATAAACTTGCATAAACAACGCCAACATAAAAGCAATTAAAAAACTATACAGCAATTCAATCTCCAAAATTAAATTTGGCCGTGCTATGTCCGCAGGTTTCCAAATAACGAAAAGTCTTTAATAGTTGTGCTGCTAGTCACTGATTTGTTTAAAAATATATCTGGATAATGCCTAAGAGGATAGAGGAATAGCTGTGAAACGTTGAGTGTTAATCGAAATCACGCTCTTTACTCTTCACTTTACGCAGATGACCAGGTGGTGATAGCGCAGGACTACGATGACCTGAATTTAAAGCCAAGCGGCTCTTCAAGGAGTATGAACTATATATGAGAAAAACCAAGTACGTATGTATGGGAGGTCAAAAAACAAGAACCACAGTTAAACACCGACGAGAACGTGGATGGATTTAAAGAGCGTATCCACTGCTCGGGACGAACGGATCGACAGATCACAAAATCAAAAGTAATAGGAGTCATGTTTTATGGTCCAGGGCCATCTCACTGGAAAGAAACGTAAAATATAAAACGCAAACTTTAAAAGTACCTTTGCAACTTACAAAACAAAGGGATGATAGACTCTTGACAGTTGAAATGTATAATTGGTGAAGATCGACCGCTATGTCAAGAATCGAGAGTTACAAATGCAAGAATTCTTGAGATCAAAAAGACATTATACTGACCCAAAAAATATAGGTAACAACCATGTGATCGCGTAGGTAGGCAACCCAAACGACGGTATTTTAATGTTGGTTATTATTTGCAATCAATTACATGTTTGAATATTTTAATCATTGGCGTTCGTTGTTATTTACATCAAGAATTCTTTTGCGTTTTACCTATGTATTTAAGGTGTGTAATCTTCATCCGATTTGTTTTTAATAAATCCTTAATGCTGTACTACAGTGCCAATGATTGGGTTAACAGTTTTACCAACTGGTGTTAGTTGGGTGGCCTAACTACGAGGTCACTCATTTCTGACTTCTCTGTATATGGACTACAACAATGACAAGTGTGTCGGAATGCCCATATGAAGCGCATAAGAATTACCGAAGCTAGTGATGAAGTGGACATCATCGAAGAAGAAAAAACGCAGACGACCTAGAACAACGTTTATTGGGGGGTTTAAAAGTTCATGTCTGCAGAAAGGATAATGCAGACATGAAACCGTTATGAACCCGGATAAATTCTATATTAAAATTTTGTAAAAAAAAACTACAAAAACTTTAATTTTTTAACAGAAAATTTGCGTCTCTCCCTTATTTGTTAACCAAATTTAGTCCTCAATAGTTTATTCTTAGTTAGCTTACTTTGAAGCTAAGAAAATGTGCTTTATGGCAACATTAGTTTACAAGATATGCTGCAAAAATTATAAAAATTTCCATTTTTAACAAAAAACCTCTGTGTTTCTTTATTTCCCAACCAAATTTAGTCCTGAACATCTTAACTAGTTAGCTTATTTTGTAGCTAAGAAAATGTGCTTTTACAGCTTAAAAATAAAATTTCATGTAGAGCAAGTGTCCTTTTTATCGTTTTGTCACGTTTTCCAAGAAAAAACTGTTATAACATTTTCTGTTTTAATCTTTGGAAAGCCATGGAGAATAAAATATAAAGCTTTCACTTCTTACGTGCTGTTATTATGAAAATCAAGAAGAATTTTATAGTTAGATAATAAATTTAATTAAATTAAGTACATATATAGAGAATTATACATCTACTTGCTTTAATTTAAATCTACAAATTTTTGATATAAACTATGTTTCATCTCAGATAACCTTTAACTTTTGACCTAAAAGTAACATAACTTACTAGATTTAATATATATTTCGTGTTATAATCAGCACTAAAGTATACGAAAATTTCCTTTCACATTTAATTGCTTCGTGCTAATCAATTGTATTCATGTATTCAAGAGTTTTTTTTTGTAAAGGATGATTAAAGGATGAATAAGTTTGTGTACTATACATGGTCATTGGCTTGGCTTACGATACTTCTAAAATTCAGGTTTTTCTGCAGTTACTTTATGAAATATTGTTGGTATAAAAACACTTGGACATTATGAAAGTTATTCTCCGAATCGTTACTATAATTAGATTAATGTAGTGTACGTTCTGTGTGTTGACAAGTTACTTCTTACAAGGATATGATTTAAGATCCCTACTAATGTGTAATGTTGCAAGAAAATGTGATGAAATATTTTTTTAAGTAATATTTAAAATAATTTTAAAAAAAAATTTAAAATATTTTGAGATTTAGTTAAAGGGCTTAAAAATTTCATTTTTTTGTTTGACCGAAAAAATAATTTTTTTATTTAAAATATTTTAAAAACTGTACGCTTTTTAAAAATTTTCTGAGCTTTAAAATTATTTTAAGAAGGCTTTAAACATTTCTTATTGGAATTTTTTTTTAAAAAGCTTTAAGTGAAATTTAAAATTATTTTAGGGACGTTTTAAAGATTTGTTTAAAAAAAATTTAAATGGTTTTATGGACATTTTTAAAGCATCTAATGTTTTATGCTTCAAAATGAATTTTTTGGTAATAACAAATACATCTGCGCGACTTAACCCCGAAAGTAAAAAAATTTACATCAATTTTAAGAGTTTTAAGTTCTTCATTAATTAGATTCTTATTTGATTTTATCTAAAATTCAGTTTTTCAAATTGTTTCCAATTGATTTCCTTATCCTTATTTTAAAATTTTTGAATGAATATTTTGAGATTTAAATAAATTTTAAGAAGGCTTAAAACAATTTTTAAATTTGTGTTTTAAAATATTATTAAAGAAGGTTTTAAGATTTAATATTACAAAAATTGAAATAATTTTAAAATAAAGTAGTTTAAAAAGGTTTTGATTGAATTTATGTGAAGGTTTGAATTTTTGGGGTAAACCGTTAGAGATTAGGGTGAATTTTGCATAAGCATAACAAATGAGATTTGCCAATAATTGTATAAACATACGAAAAGATTTTCGGGCATGGTTTTATCGTCTTTTCCCACGAAGTATGAAAAGGGACCTCTTCATCATTTGAATAAATCCCTTAAAGTTGCCCTACCTGATTTACATAATATTTACTGGACACTGGTCATCCTATCTTACCCTCGCAAGGTGTCATTGCGCTTTTGCAACCCCTCAAGCCAAAAACGGGTTCCTCGCTTTTTTCCTCCCTAATACCTGACGGCATCCGTTTCAAGCGTTTTATTAAAACCAAAATCACATTGAGGATTACAAATCGTTTTTAAAATTCCCGCCATGTAATTTTAAACATGAAAAGATTAAAACATTCCTTGTAAATTGTGGTGGAAAAAATAATATTTTTCTAGCTATGTCATTTATAAAAATATATACATCTAAGGTGCTTTTTTGTTTGTAAGTTTTTTTTATGTTGATGAATGTTAATAGAGCATGTGCCCATTGTTACAGACAACGAGTCTGGGACGTTGGATCTACCTGAGCTTGAGATAAAGGGATGCTAAAAAGGTCATCCGACGCCCCACACACAAACGCGTGTTTAAGTGTCATGTTATTGATCTCCGAACTAGTTTTTTGTATCTTACACGTGATCATTATCTCGAGCGTAAAATCCTAATTCGATTTCCTTCTCATCACCATATAAAAATCAACCTTGGTTGAATGTTTGTTGAAGTGAAATAAAAGATTGTCCCTTGCATGTATGTAGTGAGGTCTTTTTTTGCAGAGTACATATAGTTATATGATGTGATGTGTATGCGAAGGCCAGGAGAAAGAAGACAAGACATATGAGTAGATTTTGTTGGTATGATATGGAAATATGCAGTCTTATATGTATAGCAGGGTTCGTACTTCTATTGTACTCTATTCTTGTACATGATTGATCGGTTTAATATACAAATACTTGACCGTAAGGTCCAACAAAAGCCCTTTCCAAGACCAAAAGGATCGTTTACCGCTTGCATACATTAACGACTTGCTAAGATTAATGGTATATTGGTGGTCAGTATATGGGAAAGCGGCCTAAACACAAGACCGGGCACAGATCATATTTCCAGTTTGTTCACACAACAACTATTTATTATAAACACTACGTCCTTCCTTTTTTCGCCTTTTTTTTGCTCAATGTATTAACACTCGCTCATTTATTAAATGATTTAAACGATACGTAACGAAACTAAACTCGTACAAATATATCAGACCATGCATATCCAATTTCTAATATATTTGTATAACGTAAAAACCTACACAGCTGCCCCTATCTAAATCAATTCGCCAAGGACTTAAGTTCATTTTATAATAACTCTATTTAACTGCATTAAAGTTTAAATTAATTAACACGGTACACATTAAAAAAATCAACTTTTTTTTTGTTCTTGTATTACTTAAGACTTCACCGTGCTGCATACTTAAGTAGGATAATTTAGGACGCAACAACCTTTGCACAAGTATAAAATGTTTTAATTTAATTGTATACTTTTTTTTACTTAGTAAAGGTATATGATAATAATCTACTATTAATTAAGCTAAATAGATGCAGTTAAACCCAAGTTTATTCCCAATTAAAAGATACTTAAGTCATAATATGAATTGATTTGCGTTTTAATTATGACATTTTATAAATCATTTCCCTTTTTTTTAATTTGCTCCTTACATTTATAACTGATCCTATCATAAAACTAGTCATCAAAGATTTCTATCAACTAGTCTCGTATCAGGGCTGCAACCATTATGATTTTACTCATCAGTCTCATATCAAACGTTTATTTTATATGATTTTATATGTAAATCATATTATAGAACTCTTTTTTATATGCGAATTCATTAAACTTTTTATACGATAGTAATTTATTATAATTACACTAGAAAACGTTTAACACAAAATTATTAAACAAGAAAAAGTCACCTACAAGCTTTATTAAAGTTAATTTGTTTCTTTAACTATCGATTTTGCACACTCACGTAGTTTATAGAAGTCAAAAAAAGTGATAACCACGTGACTTCTTAGTTAGGCCACCCAACTAACACCAGTTAGCAAGACTTTTAACCCATCCATTGGCGCCACAGTGAAGCATTAAGGATTTATTAAAAATAACTCTAATAAAAAATATACACTTTAAATACACCGGAAAAACTTTCACCGTCAGTCACAATAAACGTTGCTAATGATAACCAATATTGAAATAACAAATGTAATTTGAGTTGCCTACCTAGGCGGTCACATGGTTATTAACCTTTTATAATGGCATAGTATAATACCTGATGTTTTTTTAAGCGGCATTATTTACGTTTATTATATATTTAATCTAAGTTCCTCTTCCTTTAGATTTCCTAACTTAAATATTAATTAATGTCCTTGGCTATTGTGGAAAACGTCTAACACAAAAACGAAAAATTACAAAATTCATGTTTTAGTCCCTAAAATATTTTTCGCGTAATAGTTATTAGGTCCTTGTCCTAAAATGCAGTTTTTGTAGACTTTAATTCTAATAATTGGAATTATAATTAGTACAAAAAACACCAACACGCTTAACGCGAATACGTTACTTTTGATGTAGAACTACGTCTTACCCGGCGGTATATGGGGGGTTAAACTTTGTAACAAAAACTACGTCACAGAAAAGTGTCGCACTTTAAGAGTGCGTGTAAAAAAATAATTGTAGAATAATGAATCAAACACAGATAGAAATTTGGATTTATTATAACACAAGTTTCAGCCCTTTATCCCTTAAAAACAAAAAAAATTAGGTTTTTTTATATTTTTTTTCGTAAACCATTAACTTCAAAATATCCAAATTTACCACAAAAAACTTACAATTACAAAAAATATTTATCAACAAAAATTTGGCCAAATCTGGTTTTATTTAAGTTTAATCTAAAACTATATGTTAGATGTGACTTTGTGACCCATAAACGCTCAGTTTACCTGAATTTGATAGAGGAATAAACTGAAAGAGCGTGTGTAGCCACAGCTTAGCTTTTCGTGGAATTTGGGCAGTTTTTTTCAGTTGTGTTAGTTCTCCCTGTTATTTTTGGTGTGGTGGTATCGCAAAAAGTGTGTGGCAACACTGACAAAAAATTAGCATTTTTCCTTTTGGTAGCTGCTTCAACACCAAAGGATGAGAAAAATTAAAATCAGCGCAAAAAAAGTCTATGCAACTGACGGGACTAAATGATTATTTGAACTGAACTGTCAGTTACCCGAAAGGAACTGGTATCCCGTAGGTTTTTCCGGATTGCACGTACTTCAGTTAATCACACATAAAAAACGGACAGAGAAACCGAGCGTATATGGAACCTTTTAGATGTAACTTTGTATTAAACGTATACTAGGAAAAAATTTTCGTGATATACACTTGAAGTATAATTCTGGAGAAATTTTAGACTGTATTACTTGTCCTTGTGGTAACAATTTTTTTTTAAATCCAAATCATTCGAAACCATATATTGGATGAGACTTAAAACGTGATCGAGAAAACAATATTTTCGTGTAAAAAATTCGCAAAATAAATCTGAAAAAAGTTCACACTTGTTTCAAGTGTAAATAAGGGAAGAGAAAAAACAATGAAGATGAGAAGAGAAAAATGGAAGAAGTAAAGAAGAGGAGAAACAGAAGAAGAGAAAAAGGAAAAAAAATATAATAAAAATGAAAAAAGGGAAGACGAACAGAAAAATAAAATGAAGAAACCTCGTTTCTTTCAATTAAAGTTTTAGTTTTCCAGAAATCCCTATCCAAACTTGGACAATTCTAAAAAACTCATAATTTGTGCCATTTTTCAAAACGCACTTAAAAGCCGATTTTGTGCTTGATTTAGCTAAATTTTTTCCTAGAGGAAGTTTTGTAGCCAAAAAAAATTATCTACAACCTCCTGCAAAACGATTAAAAATTGGTCTATTCGTTTTAAAGATACGAGCAAAAAAACAGGAAAAACGTTCAGTTCATACATTTGCTCACAAAGAATTTCACGAATTTTTCAAAACGCTCATTTTTACATATTTTATAAAGAAAAGCATTCCAATCACGACCCTGTAATCCGTTTTTTGATTAAAGTCCTAGTAATTTCCAGTAATTTTTGTATAAAGTTGGAAAATTATAAAAACCCATGAATTTTCAAAACGCACATAAATTTGATTCCAAGATTAATTAAATTAGATCAACAATATATCATGCTTGGGCCATTTTGTAACCAAAATCTGCAAGGTTTTTATTTAAATTCGGTCAACAGGTTTTAAAGATACATGCAAAAAAATTTCTAATACATTTGATTTAAAAAAAATCTCTTATTCTTCAGGCATCTGCTTTAGAGCTACACTAAAGAATACGTGTAGTGCACCTATCATCCGTTGTTTCAGTAAGGTGCGCAGACTCTACTTTAGAATATCAGAATGGTACCCCTGTCTAAAACCTCAGTGAGATACATTCTTTAACGTATGATTTAAATTGATACTATATCTTTGTTTGATAGACCTGGCATTAATAGAGCTCTATGGATTCAAATCAAGCGCCGCATTTAATTTGTTTATACATTTTGAGTTATTTCTTTCGGAACCCTTCAGGTATTACCGCTAACTACTAGGAATTCTTCGACCACTATAGGTCCATCATGGATTGGAGAGCGGTGCTTTAGTCTAGAGGAGTGATTCCCTTCTTTTTACACTAAATGAGTACATTTCCATAAAAAATTTAAGTTTCCGACAACTACACATACAGCTTTAAATAAAAGCGCAGGTTGTAAATGGAAATGATTAATCCAATAACAGAAAATCCTTTATCCCAAATTAGGTTATGGATTTTATTATTTTGTGTTAAACTTTCTATTATTTACAAATTAAGTTCGTTTTATTCGAAAATAATGAAGGTGCCTACAATTTTGTGTTAAACGTTCTCAAACCTTAATTCCCCTACTACTTCAAGTATTCCATTTTTATAGTTTAGTGCGTATTATATATTTTTATTACTTTCGTTTCTTTTTCGATTTTTTGACCCATTTTAGATGTAAAAGGAAATTTATCATCCAATAACACAAAATTCGTTTTATCCGAAATTAAGTTGTAAACGTGTTAAACGTTCTCGAACCAAATTTCACATATAAATTAAGTATTTATTTTTTAAATTTTGATTTTTTGGTTTTACGTATAATATTTTGGTAAAAAAATTACTGTTTTAGTTAAAAATTTAATATTTTGGGTTGAATAAAATAAATTTTATATAGTTTAATGCAATTTTAAATTCAGTACAGATAAGTTGCTTAAAAAATATTAAGCGTAGAGCAATTTTATCTCTAATGAATCATTGTATGTATATATAATGCATAATTAATATGTATTACATTTGCCCTTACCTTCTCTTCTCATTCCCATCTTCATGCATTTCTTAAGTCTACAGTATTGACACTGGTTCCTATGATGTTGGTCAATTGGGCAATTCCTACTACCCCTACATGAATACGTCAAATTCCGTCGAACGCTCCTTTTAAAGAATGACTTGCACCCTGAAACATCAAACACACATTTCATTTTATTAATGAAACAAAAAATATATACAAAGTAAAATTTTTGTAGTAAAGTATTGAATTTCAATGCGTGTTAAAGAATTGAAGAAGTAGTGGGTGTAATAGTACATATAAGATATATTATAAGGAATCGTAAAAGAAATCCTACAATAACTAATTCAGAAACCTTTCTTATTGAAGGATTATAATTTATTATAAGTCACATTAGTGGTAAATGTCAAAAATATATCCTTTGGAAAATAATAAGGATTCTAATAGGATTAAAGAGTGATCAGATATGTTAAGAAGAACTTAAGCGCGCGCGCTAACGGTAATAACAAAAAAATTACTATTATATATAAATATGCAGAAAAAATCATACATAATGAATTCGTAGACATCAATTAAAGTCAGTTTCTTAACAATATATATGTTGTTAATGTTAGTCATGCTGTGGAACATTTTAATTATAATTATATATGATTTTTTTTTATTCTGAGGTTCAGTCTGTGATGCTTCGTTGACCATAGCGCGTTTACACCTGGACATTTAAAAATATACGAAAAATGGCTCATTTTACACCCTTAAAAACCGTATAATTGCGGAACTACAGTTTTCTTTTGGGAATTCGCAATTTTAAATTGGGGCTGTAACACGGTTGTCAACACCTTTTAACATTTGTATATCGGCACAAACGTTTTACATATTTCACATAAGAAGATGTAAATGCAACGATTAGTCTTTTTTTTAACTCCCTCCACGTTTTGGAGATTTTTATAGTTTTATGACTGAAAATGTTTTTATAAACCGTCATTTTTCTTTTGAATTCCCTAAAGGGCTGTCAAATTCTATACGAGGGGCTTTTCTTTTTCTTTATATACTAACGATGGTTATGTTTTCATCTCCCTAAAAATGATTTCTTTTTTTCGTGCAATTTTTATGTATGTTTACATTTGTGGTGTGTTTGTACTCGTATTTACCTTGAATGATTTTTTAAAGCATGATCTTATCTTGGAATAATTATAATTGTAATTAAAATAATTAGGATAGCCTTTATAGTTCAGTTCATTCACTTAGACGGCGACTACACATGTATTATTTTTGAGCGAATGCAGTAATGCGTTTAATATGATTTTCCAGCAAAATTTTCACTTTTTTTTGTCACATTCAAGCTGAATTTATTAAAACAGAGAAGTTTTAAAATCTGAATAATTTACATATTGAATATTTATGAAGTTTTGACGCGCGCTACAGCTTTTTCCGTTAACATCTAATACCTAATTTAAATCATCCGAGAAATTTGTTTGCTAAAAGGTAATTGAGCTTTATTTCTTTCGTCAACTATTGTGTACTGTAAAAATTTTAAAAATATTCATTAAACTTTTAATAAGGCTTCACGTTTGTATCTGTTGTTGAACCAAAGAGAAAAAAGTGAAATGAACGGATGAACTTGAAAACTTAATTAATAGTTAATTAATTAGTTAGTTTTATTTTCATTAGAAATTTATTTTAATTAAACAAGTAAAATTAATAATAAGTTAAACTTCTCAATTTTCTTCAAGAAACGTAAAATTAATATCAATGGAAAATTGTGAAAATTTTAACGTAACGATGGTTAACATTTTCTTAGTAGGTAGAAAATTTTTCTAATTTTGTTGTACTGAAAATTTAAAAATTTTCAATGCTTCGTTTTGTCCGACAGTCGTACGCACTAGTAGCATATTGCGTTAATTTGTCATTTTACACTCATCAGACGTCCGACCGACATCGTGTGGCTGTCGGAGAATCGACTGGCGCTTTCGACTATTTGTCGTACGACGTTCTGTCTGACCGTCAAAACCTATACTGTGAAAGAGGCCTTACTTACAATTTTCTTAAATTGGGGAAGATAAAATATGTATAGTTTGCCTCGAGTAATGATCAAAAGAAAGATATTTTGCCAAAGTGATGAAGTTAGGTAAAGTTAGATAAAGTTCGATTGGGTTTTATGATTTTAAATTTTGTAAAATAAAATAAATTTCTTTGAAAACACACATTTACATTTTTTTTTTAATTAGAAAAGCCGAAAAAAGTGTAATTATTGTATTTATAGTTAAAAAACGATTAAAAAAAAAGATTTTTGTCAAAACTGGGGACCTACAGTTTAATGTTGATTCCGAACCATTGGAGTTACATAATTACTTATCTACTTCGGATCAGAGAAGATTTTAATTACTGGTAAGTACTAACCTTAAAGTAGAGGACAAGCTGGGTCAACGATTACCTTTTTTATTTGTTTGTTTTTTTTTTCTGAAAACAACTTTAAAGCGAATGTAGGAAGAAAATTTCGTTTGAGTTTTTTTCAAAATACTAACCAACAAAAGAAAAGTAATTGTGTTCTTAATGTTTATTTTTTTCCCAACACTAACCTCAAAGTAGAGGTATGTGAGATCAACGAAAGATCATCGTGTTTTGTTTTTACGTCAGTAATACCTATTTAAAATATACAAAAGAAGAATATTTTCTTTAAGAATTTTCAAAATACTTACCAACAAAACAAAGTTTTTGTATTCTTACTGATTGATTTTTTCCGAATACTTACCTCAAAATAGTACAGTAATTTCAAGTCGTCGTAGTTGGACCGTGACTACTAAGCTAAAGTTTTAGGGCAAAACCAAAATCGGAATTTTTTGACCAATTTTATTTTAAAAGGCAACTTCCCCAATTTAGTGGTTTGGAATCTACATTAATCTGTAGGTCCATTGCCCTCATGTTTTAGCAGACAAAACGCACAACACAAAAGGGAAGTCGCCTATGGAAACGAGTATAGCACTACAAGAAGAAGGGTCAAGGATAGCTGAGGTCACCCTTATTGTATTTTTTTCTAAATAATACTACTACTATTACTACTATTACCAAAGAGGACGTAGCGAAAAAAAACCTTCAAGCTTTTTTAAAATACCAATGAAAAAAAAGGATCTTGTGTTGTTAAGATTTTTTCACAATACTTACAGCTTAAAGTGAAGATATAGTTTGATTAACGAGAGGTGGGATTACCATTTTTGTTTTTAATTTTTATACTACTTCAAAGCAGAAGGAGAAAAAAATTTTCACAATACTTACCAATAAAAGAAAAGTGTGCTCTTATTGTTTGTTTTTTTTCCCACTACTTACCTCAAAGTTGAGGTACGGTTCGATCCAGGGCCGGCTCGGAGGTCGGGACTTTTTTCCCGAGGCCCCGCGCTTTCATATTTCTGACAAATATTAGTAGCTAGGGCAAGTTTTTGACACCAAAGAGGCCCTGCATATAATATTTTCCCGAGGCCCCGCAAAACCCACAGCCGGCCCTGGTTCGATCATCAAGAGGTGAGGTCACCGTAATTTGTTACGTTTTGAAAATTATTTTAAAGTGGACGAAAAAAATATTCTTTGAGCTTTTTTAGCATAGCAACCAAAAGACGGTTCTTTTGCTTTAAAAGAGAGGTGTAGAAAGAATTTGTTATAAATTAGAATGTAATTGTACTTCTATTTTCAAACTCAATGATTAAACGTGAGTAACGGGTAAGCGTCACAGACGGGACCAACGACTTTTAAAGTGAATTTGGAACCACTCAAGAGCATATATTTTTGCCTTGTCTTTTTAAAACGCAAAGAGAAAAAAAAAATGATAGGAGAAAAAAAATTCTCAAAGAAAATTTTGATAGATCTTATTGCAAACAAAAGGAAGAAAAATTACCTTCGGAAGCTTTTCTTTGATACATACCTTCCAACTAATTTGGAAGCAAGCAAAAATAAAAAATTTACCTTCGGAAGCTTTTCTTTGAAACTTAACTTCACATTATATCTTTTTGTTAAAATATAAATTGGAAACATTTTTTTGTTTTTTTTAATTTTTTTTATTAAATAGCTAATAATAGCTAAACAAAAAAAAATATTTTAATTACAAAAAAAAAAAATTCAAAGCAGGAGGAAAAGTGAAAATTATCTTAAGGACTTTTTCCATAAAAATTACCACAAATAAAAAAGCGATAAAATTTAATTTTAAAGCATTTATAAAGATATTTTGCATTATTATTATATTCACTAAAAAAAATGCAACAAAATTTTTTAACACCCTTTTTATTAGCCAACAATTTCCTATAATAATTTCCCATTTTATTTTTAAGCTTTTATTAACAATTTTATTACATTTGTGAGAGAGACTGCGATGCAATTTTTAAACCACTAATTGTTGCAATAATCCTCTCAGTCATAAATTTTAAATATTTTTGGGGCGTTTGTTACATTACGATCATTATTAGAGCTTTTATAGTGATGAACTGCAATGATTTTAATATAACTGATTTTAGTCTAGAGAATTTAAATTATTATTAGAGCTTTTATAGTTATTATAAACTTATTTTAGCTTAGATAAATGAATTTAGTATACTGATATTTAAATCATTATTAGAGCTTTTATAGTATTGCAATATTCAAAGCATTATTAGAGCTTTTATAGTTATAATTTTACTAATTTTGGTGTAGTGGTATTAGTACCATTATCAGAGCTTTTACAATTATAAATTGATTTTAACGTATTTGGTTTTGCTATCGTGATATAATAACCATTATTAGAGCTTTTATAGTAAGGAAATGATTTTCTCATGAATATGGCGTTCAGCTATTTTAAATTTTTTTGTTATATCTTCATTCTTAACAGGCATTTACTTTTTTTCAATGGTTTTAATTTGTTTAGTGTAATTGTGGGTATTTTAAGTAAATGAGCTTTTTATATATTTTTACTTGAAATTCTTACCTTCACAAGTAAATTGTCCATAATGTTTTCCTGAACTTTTATCACCACAAACAACACATTCAATGTTTTGGTTTTTGTCACTATTAACACTATTTTGTGAGTTTTGTGACGGTGTTTGCCGGTTGTTAATAAGTGATAGATCTGGATTGTCCAGTGTGATGGGGTTGAGATTGGTGGGTAGAGGATTTAAGTTGGATGAAGGCAGAGGGTTTAGAGCGTTGGAGAGCGTGTTCAGACTGGTGGGTATAGGGTTCACTAAAGAAGATTCGCGCCACGAAGGTGCAACTAGAGCCATTTTTATGCGCGCCTTATATGACACTTGTTATCACGAAAAAAATATTCACTTACACAGTAAGTCCTATTAAAAAATCATTTTTTTCCGCAATGTTTAATCAAATGGCACAAAATATGTTAGGACACTGTTAAAAAATAAATATGAGGTCGTGAAAAATGTTGGAAAATTTGGCACAGTTTTTGAGTATTTCATAAGTTAGAGCGATTCGAAACGAGCACGTATCAGAGCACTCGAGGTGATAGGTCATCCCCTCGGCACTCTCTAGCCTCTACTAGTGACCTTTCGGTCTCGGGCCCGACACTGACTTGGCCTGGGCGGGCCGGGGAGGTCCTCGGTTCACAGCCGGGTCACGATAGGCCAATGGGCGTATCTCAACGATTTTGGAGGGGGGAAACACTCACACTAGGTGCCCATGAATCTATCATAATGTGCGCCACTGGTTTATTTTCGGGTGTCTCTAGTTGATCACTGATCACCACGTGCTTCTTTCCACGACGCACAGTCACAATCATCCTGCAGCACTTTTACACCTAGACAGCGCTAACTTACTGTGCTCACTTTACCTACAACATTACTTTACCAAGCTACTAACACCGAAATCATCAACCATCAACGACAAGCACAAGACTGCTGCAACTTCCTACTACCTCAATCAATTGCATCATCAGCACCAGTGTTTCTGTTCTTCACGTGCGCAATTATTCTACAACATCCCTTTATTATCTAAGTGCAACCTCGACACCTTATACACCTCTTATATACAGGGTCCTATCATTATTTATAAAAACCCTTATACAATTTGTGATTTCCATATCACATAATAACAAAAAAGTTTTTTTATAAAACGCAAATTTGGGGCATATTATTATAAATTTAAATTACTTCTTCGGGTAAACGTGTGAACTGACGTGTCGTATATTTTTAAAACAATGTAGACTTAAAAAAAAATTCTTATTACAACGATATAAAATGAAAAAATTGCAATTTTACGTCAAATTATTCAGTTAAACAACTGAAGTGTTCAAAACAAAAATATTCTTGCATTCAGTAAGTAGAATTTTCATAAATTGTAATTATTATAATTATTTTTCATCTTTTCAGTGTATTTTAAATTTCAAGACTTAATAATTATTATTTTTTCATTTTTTTCCTACAATTGTTTCAAAAAGTATTTTTTTTATCTTTTCCTAAATTTTTTCGTAAATTTTTTTTTTATTTTCTCTAATCTTCCTTCTTTGCCAAAATGTTTTCATGAATTATTAGAAAGAAAAAATGACTTATAAAAGTAAAAATTGTTATTTGAAAAATTTTGACGATTAAAAAATTTAACCCAAAAAACGAAAAGAATTTTATATTATAGCCCAAAATTTTGTGAAATACATTTTATATTATTTTTACTTTATCATACGATAGTTAGTTAAAGTAAGGATTATATAATGGTTGCGATGCTATAATAATTTTAGTATGTGATACACCCTGGATATATTATACTGACCACATACAGTATCACCCATAAATTTAGTGCTATTTTTTACCAATTTTTTTTATTTATAAAATAAATTTTAAAAATTTTTAATAAAAAAAATATATATAGAAAATTGTCCTTTTTAGTACAGCTGAGACAGCCTGTATATATTATACTGACCACATAGGTCTCACCCATAAATTTAGCAAAAAAAATGTTTAAATATTTTTTTTAATATTTTTTTTGTTATTAAAAAAAATTACAATTTAATATACCTGATACACCCTGTATATATTACTGACCACATACAGTATCACCCACAAATTAATTGAAAATTTTTATCAATTTTTTTTTTTATTTAAAAATAAAAATGTTATTAAGTGCACACAAATTTAATTTTTGTCATGGTAGGTACATAGGAAGGATGCTGCTGTTTTTGTTATTTAATTTTTTGGTGTTATCGTGAATTTTCCGAGGTGTGAAAACGTGAGCGTCGGCAAATGTAATAATTGTAATAAAGACATGGTACATTTGCTTGAATGTCGTGCACGAGTGGACGGGCGCACAATTATTATAACCGCGGTCATTATATTTGGTCCATGAAGAGATAACCCTAATAATAATTACTATATTTCAATGACAAAAGGATTAGAGGTGAACGTGTGCGCAAGTCGCAGGTGTAACAAAAGTTTTTCATTCATCGTAACGCCCTTTGCACTTTGAGATGGGATGTTTAACCCTCTCCCGTGGTATTTAGCATCCCCTGATGAGATACATCTACCTGATTATGTTTACCAATTCTTCACCCCTTTGTACCACGCATCAGGTGTTTTGCCCCCGTTTTATTATGTAATCAACTTTACCGCAATAAGACTAACGAGGGTGACTCCATAACATCCCATTCACAGATAGATATCCAACATTATCACTTTAATTTACTCCCATCCAAAAAAAATTGCTACTTTATATATTTTTTTATTATGACCAATTACTTTTTAATGAGCAACTTTGTTGTATATGCAAACAGCATACTATAAAAAGATTACTAAATTTTATGACAAACCTTAGAAACCTTCATGTGCATTATTACATCATATAACTATAAAATTCAATAGAACGACGGTCAAAACTTTTTATGTATTGAGGACAGGTTCAAATTTTACAATTGTTGGTAAAGTGTGATAAAGTTTTTCAATCAATCGCATCTCCTACAGCAGCGTCATCTAACTTTGAAACAACTGATTGTTTCACATAAAAGAAAAGCAAAATGATTTGTTACAAACTTGGGTTTATATAAATAAGTATTGTAAACTAGTGCCCTTGTGAATTAAAATTGATACTTTTAGTAAATTTTTCGAATATCCTTAAAATTCTGGTATGAATTTATTAAGTACGAGTAATTAAAAGGATTGATTAAGTTATGGGTAATTTTGAAAAATCAAATCTCATTTTTCTCATAATATGTAGGTGCTGATTACAAAAATAAAGTGCATTTTCCAAATTAAGAA
Source organism: Gymnusa sp. GC000175 (assembly GCA_030264735.1). NCBI lineage: Eukaryota > Metazoa > Arthropoda > Insecta > Coleoptera > Staphylinidae > Gymnusa > Gymnusa sp. GC000175. The sequence goes on along the minus strand of JARJDX010070591.1, from coordinate 1,101 downwards.
TGTGTTTAGAATTATATTTGCAACAAATTTTGTTTTTATTATTTTAAGAAAATTCGTAATTGAAAGAGGTGTGGTGACCACACCTTAATTTTTCACAAGTTAGCGATAATCGCAAAATTTGTTTTTCCTGTGATTTCAACGCACATATGATTAGTACAAAAAATGATTTAAATTTAAATAAAAAATGAGAATTTTCATTTAAAATTTTTAAGTTGCCTCCATTTCCCCCACTCCTGAGAGAAGGGGAGGCTTTATTATTATATAACTCCCTTAAAAATAATAAATATGTGTTTTTTAGTTTTTTAATTGAAAGTGTATTTCTTGAAATATTTCCACTTTTAGCTCGTCCTGTATATGGTGTCTGGGGACGGTTAATTATTTAGAGAAATGCACTTTTAAATGAACAACCAAAAAACACCTATTTATTATTTTTAGGAGAACTATTCAATAATACTATATGAAGCCTCCCCCAAGTGGGACACCTTTAAAAATTTTAACAGCAACCCCCATTTTTGGCAAATTCAGATTCTACGGCAAAAAATATATATTTTTTGCATAAAATATATTTTAGGTAATAGTCTTAGGTAGCGCTGCAACCGCAAAAAAAAATTATTGCACGAATTGTTCTTCCTAGGATGACAGCGCCACCTACAAAGATTATAATATTACAAAAAGCTATTTCTAGTAAAATTTATGCATTTTTTCGGATAATCTGAAACTGTAATAAAAAGTAGAGGTTTCCGTTTTGAAATTAAGTTTCCCCCTTAGGGTAGCGCGAGGGGCAATTTTAAATTTTTTTTCCCTTAAACAACCAAAAAAAAACACGTATTTATTATTTTTAAGAGAGCTATTTAATAATACTATATCAGCCTCCCCTTTACGGGTGGAAAGTGGGGCATCTTTAAAAATTTTAATAGCAACCCCCATTTTTTTGCAAATTCTGATTCTACGGCAAAAAATATATATTTTTTGCATAAAACATATTTTTGTAATAATCTTAGGTAGCGCTGTAACCGCAGAAAAAGTTTATTGCAAGAATTGTTCTTCCTGCGATTACAGCGCCACCTACAAAGATTATAATATTACAAAAAGCTATTTCTA
>JARJDX010070561.1:0-13805 GCA_030264735.1 Gymnusa sp. GC000175 | reverse complement strand
TACAATTTATGCAGATTTTAACTCCAGTTGCAGCAAAATATTACCTTTTTATCCGCAACTGCAGATAAAATGAAAAAAACTCCTCCAAAATAAAATTGAATTAATCAAGTATAACTACTAGAAATGTCATTGATAAAACTGTTCTTTACAAGTCACAAAATATTATTGTGTAATAATACACAAAAATTCGTAACAAAATTGGAATGTATAATTATTTTGAAAGAGTTTTCTTGAATACTTCAAAAATTCCCATTCACACTGAATAATTTACATTCTCATTTGTACACTATAAAAACATTTTTTTTGTAAAAAAAACTATAACTCTAATACATATGTACAATTGGCCTCAATTAATTGGACCAAAAAATTGAATCACAAAAATATTTACTCGTTTCAAGGAACGTCCAAATAAAATATAAAATTTTATTAACAGCCTGTAAGTTTTTATTCATCAGTTTTAATTAATTTTAAAGTTTTGCCTTCATCACTAGAACAACTTTCTCGTTTGAGCGAATTTTCTAAATTTTCAGATGCATCAGCATTTAATTCCTTATCTTCATCACCATCATCATCATCATCATTTAGACCATCGTTAGCGGAAGGTGATCTTATTACCCATCCTTCTAATGTATTTACATTATTTTGAAGTTTATTATGTTTTGGTGCTCGTTTTCTTTTGATAACATTTTTTGTTGATGGAATATATTTATCAATTTCTCCACTTGAAACAACATCTCTCATTAAAACTGTACATTTTCTTACATTTTGGGAGCGTTTTGGAGTATTAATTTCATTGGTTTTATCATTTATATATTGCTCAGCACTCTCATTGCATTCGTAACCCAAATGATTAACAATCTCATTGCTATCTTTATCCAAATGATTAGCATTCATATTGCATATATTATCAATATTATTTACATTACTTGATGAATGATCATTTGCATCTAATACTTCATTAATTTCATTTGAATTCTTTAATAAATTTACTTTATCAGCAATAACTTTATTTGCTTCATTCTCTTCATTGTTAATGATTGCTTCGTTTTCGGACTTAACACTTAATTCATAAGACTTTTCAGCTGCTGTTGAATCACATAAATCTGTTTTATCATTGCTTGATAATGGACCATTTTTTTCATAATTTTCACTTTTTGCCTTAATTATGTCATTGTTGGTAGAACTACTGGTGTTATTTGTTTCATTTTCATTTGTTTTATTTTCAATTTCAGTAGAACTACTGGTTTTAATTTTATTATCTTCAGCTTCATCATCATTGCTTTCATTGCAACTGTCAATGGTACTATTGGAAGCTTCATCAGTCTCGTTTATCTTATCATTATCATCACAATTTTTGACACTTTTATTGGAAATGTTTAAACTTTCAGTCTCAGTTTTATCTGCATCGATTGTATTTTCCTGTGTTTCCATCATTTCATGATTTTCAGTTATTAAGCTTTTCTGCTCATGTGCGTAACTAGAAATTAAAATTTCATTTTTTTCCAATTCATTTTCATGAAAAATAATTTTTTTATCTTTATGATTATTTAAATTTTTGCTTTGAATTAATTTTCGTTTACGCCCCACTCTTTTTAAAACAGTTTTAGATAAATTACATTCATCATCAATCTTTGTTTGTAAAATTTTTTTTTTGCAGTTTATTTTAACATTTTCTTTTTCTTGTTTATCAAGCCCATCTTCACATGAGTTGCTTCTTTTAAGAACATTTTTGACAGGTTTAACACCTGGCAAGATAGGACTTACATCCAAAGTCCAAAGGTTTATAGCAACAGTGCCTCTAGATCTGGTCCTAGGAGAATTATGATCTACATGATTGACCATTGGAGTTTTTTGCATTTGAATAAGAGGTTGTGAATCTTCAGAATCATCCGATGAATTGCATGTTGAATGCTCAGAATCACTATTAGTAGTGTTACCTATTGCAGTATCACCATTAATTTCATCTCCAGAAAATTCGCTCTCACTTTTAGTAATACTTTTATATCGCAACCTACTTGACACTCTTTTATTACTAACCTGTTCATTTGAATCACTTGAATTTAAATTAAGCAATTTATTGGCTTTATTACGTGATGAGGCTTTTCTAATAATTTTTTTATCTGATTTAATTTTTTTATTTTTGCTGACCTGATTTGTGGCATCCTCTCTAGAAAAAGTGAGAACCTCACTTTCTTCTTCCAACTCTCTTGTTCTTCTTTCTTTTTCCTCACGCATTGTGGCCAAACGATTTTCTTCCCATTCTCGTTTCTTTTCTTCTATTTCTCTTTCTGCAGCTGCTAGTTGTTCTTCTGACCAAGCAGCTTCAGTTTCTTCAATAAACCTCATGGCATACCTCTCAATTGGTGTTAGCTAATAAAATAACACAAATACAGCATAACAAAATTATCCAAACTCAATTTACTTACTTGTTTAACCAAGTTTTCAACTTCCTGTTCTGCTTTGCTGATTTCTGGTTCCTTTTCTTTATCTGGGTCATCAAGAGGAATGTTTTCATCAAATTCTGCAAGATCTGCCACAGCTTCTGCTTTAGCAGTTCTAGCAGCAATGACATCTTGATCATCTTCACAAGCAGCAAGAGCATTTTCCAATGCTCCCATAGCTGCCTTATCATCAGATGGAACTGCTTCTTCACCCAAATGCTTTTCACGTTCTTTATTGCATTCTATTACCTCAGACATTCGATTTGCTGCACTATTTTCAGAAGCATCAATATTGAAAAGATCTTGAATGGTAGACTAAAACCAAGAAAAAAATATTTTTAAATAAGCTTGGTTTAAATTATTTTTAAATAATATTTGAAATGTGCAGAAACAAATTTTAAATATTGATGTACAAGTTAAGATTGAGGACTTCAAACTAAGCATCGTTTTGTCCGCACCCATAACTCAAATAATATTCTTCCTTGAAAAAATCAACCAATAATATAAGTTGGAAGACTAATTTTCTGGAAGTTTTACAGACACACTTAAAACTTTAACCCTACCATAATCCACAAACATAATTTTGGGTAAAATTAAGTCCACTGGGTACGAAAGCCTTAATTTGCTTAATGTTTATTAGACTTTATTTGAAGTTGTCACCAAAGACATGTACAAGCTAGAAGGTGGACCATTGCCACAGCTAATAGATTTCCCTTAGAGGAATATAGATATAATAAATTTAACAAATTCCTTGTATTTCAAACAAAAATACGCCCCATCCTGTACCCCAAAGATATGCAAAGTACACTTTTAGAGCCAACAAGTTAAATAAATAAAACTTACACTTTTAAAATATGCAGTTGTGAAATTTCCTCCTTCAATTGCTAAATCTCCTAACAATCTCTTTTGATTAGCTTTCTTCAGAATATTTTCTTCAATTGTCATTTCACTAACCAACCTAAAAACCATTTCCTTAGTTTGGTAATTTAATGTTTAATGAAGATTACATAAACTTAAAGTATATTATTGTAAGTGAACACATACCCAAATGATTTAAGAATAAAAAATTTGGTGGTTAATTTCACTATTTTTATCCGTTCCATTAATTGCAATTAACCAAAATAAAGTTAATTACCTTGGATATGGAAAGGTAAAAACTAATCTTTTCCTGTGCTTACTAGTACATACCTATAAATGTGTACATCTCTTGTTTGTCCAATTCGATGGCATCTATCTTGAGCTTGAGCATCCATAGTAGGATTCCAATCAGAATCATAAAATATCACAGTATCAGCTCCCGTCAGATTAACGCCTACACCACCAGATCGAGTTGATAGGATAAATGCAAAAATTCTTGTATCACCATTGAAACGCTCCATAAGAATCTAGAAAAAAATGTTTCAAATACAAAACAATTGTCAAAGTCAAAATTAAATTATTGAAAATATTGAAGAAATGTTTGCGGGATTCTAGAAGACTTACAAAAACAAATGTAAGCTTGCTGGTCCCGTAATATTATATAGCACCGATGCAAAAGTTTAACAGCAATATTGCTGCCAACTGATCGTCAGTGCAAAATTTTAATAAGTAATGGAATACAATTTTACACATAAAAATGCTTAATTACTAACATTTAATGTTATTTACTTAAGCTTTTAATAAATAACATTTATAATTTCAAATAGAATATCAAATAATTCCAAAAATCTTTTTGCTGGAAATAAATATTGAAAATTTTCAGTTTTCTTTAAATTATTTGATATAACTTCTTATCTTAAGAATATTGGGAATTAACTTTAAAAGAGACGACCTTTAGCGGTAGATTGTAAACTAACTTTAGGATGAAGATTTTCATATGAATATAGGTGATTCAAAATAATTTTTACCGCCATGATTATAGATTGGCGGAGTTTACGCTCAAAATAGGAAAGTGGTTGTTCGGATCACTGCTGTTGCATATATTATGAACATAAACCAATACCTGAAAGTATTACCGGCTATGCGGCATTGTTACACTGTTCACAGCGCCTCCTATTGACTAGTAAAGTTAATTCCCAATACAACCTATTAAAAATTCTGAAAAATAATTATTTACCTGTCTTTGATCAATTTTTGTTGATCCATCAAGTCTAAGATAAATATGGCCATGAAAATTTAAAAAAGCCTCCAACACATCTAACATTTTTGTCATTTGAGTAAAAATCAAAGCTCTATGTTGACCTTGTTTTAATTTGCGCAATAATTTATCCAATAGTTGAAGCTTTCCTATAATTAAAAACAAAATAAAATAAAAAACTTCCTATATTTAAACTTGTTAAAATTCATAAATATTACAATTGTTAAAATAATATGCAGGGTGTTTCATCCAAATTCGATAACTAAACATTCGGCGAGTGTAAAAACGGTCATTCACGTTGTGAGTAGCGAACGAATTCCACCTTATCGGTGAGTGACGAGCCATTTGATAATGTAAAACCCTGTATATTTGTTTAATTCAATTGAATTTATAATTTTATAAAAATACTGTTCAGGTTAAGATTGAGGACATAAATTAAGATTATCATTTTGTCCGCACCCATAACCCATATAATATACTTCCTGTGAAACACAACTGATAATCAATTATGGATTAAAACAGATTTGGCTTAGGAAGATTTAAAAATTATAACATTGCAATTAACTTACCACAATCATATTGTATAAGCCTAGGATGAGGAAATTGTGTAACCATAGCTGAAGCAACTTGATGCAAAGGTGTTGTGGGTTCCATTAACATTTGGACTAAAGCCTTCTTTTCCTGCATCCTTCCCCAATACATGCTGGGATCTGGATTCCAAATTTGAAGCTCAGGTTCAGGTGCATGTACAGCAGGTACATAAACTATGTACCTATTAAAAATAGCTGCCATTTCCTCTATTCTTCTTTCAGGTGTATAAATAAGCTCTTTAAGAGCATTAGTTGTTTTGTCAGTTTTCTTTCTGTATTGCACATTTAAACAATTGGTCAAACCGTTTACCCATGGTTTAGTTGAATCTAAGAATAACATTTGCATTCCAGTAATAAAATCTTTTCCATAAATTGGAACTGCACTACATCTTGTGTCATTTATTCGGGCTAACATATCTAATCTCATGCTTCGATTTTCCTCAATATCTTCAGGTGTTTCAAGTTTCTATAAAAAAAAAATAATAGTAATAATAACGATATCTACGAAAAGGAAATTGAATTTATAATTTTACAAAAATACTGTTCAGGTTAAGATTGAGGACATAAATTATGATTATCACTTTGTCCGCACCCATAACCCATATAGTATACTTCCTTTAAAACACATCTGTAAATTAATTTTTAATAAAAAACAGATTTGGTTTAGGAAGGTTATTATTATTGTCACATTGTAATAAGTCTGGGTTGCCCAAACGTTTTTTATTTGCGATCTACTTCACCAACTCCCAAAGGTGCGTTTACACTACGCGCAACTGTTTCGCGAGAATAATTTACCCGAGGGTTGTCTCGTCTTTCCCATTGCCTCGCGGTACAAATTTTGGAGTTGGGGCTACATCTACACTAACAAGTCAGAAAACAGTGTATAATGTGACAAACTTGGTAAAAGAATATAACGCGCAGTGGCGGAAAGGTGGAATGTAATCAGGATTACTTTAAAAAATCATTGAGGTAAATAAATATGGCATAGGACAAAATTTTGTAAAAAAATACTTTAGTTTTAAATGTCACCTTAAATGAAAGTAGATGCATTCTCCTACATCATTTCATAATTTAACTGACCAACCTTTATGACCAGGACTGCTTAGAAAAAGTCACGAGCAGGGCCACCTACCATATATTTTTAATTAGGCGACTTTTAAGGACACCAGGGCCACATAATACATAATACATTTAAATAATAAATATACCATAGTCCTTTACGCTTTTTTGATATTACAAAAAAAAATCACTTATCTTTGGTACACAGTCATGGATAATTAAATATAAATAATTATTTTTTTTGGTATTTTAACATAAAGAATAATTTTATATAGACCTTTTAAGCTAGAGGAGGAAGTGATTATTATTTTGCTTAATAATACTTACATTTTCTTCGGTTTTTATTTCGTTTTCCCCCTTTTCATCATATTGCCACCGAACATCCAAATTTTTAGATTTTGAACTGTGTAAATATAATTTATCTATAAATTTTGTTCCTACTGTTTTTCGACTGCTTGCTTCATCCAATTTATTTTCATTTGTAGTACTCTGAAATTGAAGAAAAATATTTTAAATGTGTACTAAATAAATGAAATCAATGTAATATACAATAATCCCTACATTTACGTGGTTAATTGGTTTTACCTCATGAAAACGTACAACAAAACTGCACATTGTTCCATATTCTTAATGTTTTAATATTTCGTGAATCGGGCGTCGATTGTATAATAAAAATGTATTTGTGGAGAGATAGGGGGTTGTCGAGTCGCGAAAATTTTATTAGAATTTTGATATTAAAAAGCATTTGCACTGTATGCAACAGGTCACCCAATTTTGTTATAAATTAAACCAAAATCGGTTGGTAAAAGTTACATATAATCTCCTTTCTTGTGAAATTGTGAAAAACTTATAAACTGTTAATCACATTGGATGAGAAAGGTATGTTCATATAAGAGGTTGTTGATAACTTGATTGTATTTTGCAGGGATTACTGTATTTCAATAAAATATGCAGGGGTTTATTTTAATAAAACAATGTATTATTTACCATAGGCGAAGGTAGTGTAGACGGTAAGGAAGTCAACTGTACCTTTACTACAGCTTTAGCTATTGCAGATGGGGTTGTGTTGGTTGTTGTTGCAACAGGTTGTTTTGATAACACTGTTAACCTTTGTCCACTTGATGTCATAACTGAAAAAAAAATATAGTATTGGGATCATCCACAGAAATTTTATTTATATACTGCAGTGCATTCCAAATATGGTGATGATAAAAACTGCCCACCCCTATATGCAACAAGTCACCAAATTCTGTTATAAATATTAACAAAAACATTGATCCATAAAATTTTTAAAATGTATGCAACAGGTCACCCAATTTTATTATAAATTAAAAAAATCGGTTGGTATATGTTACATTTAATCTCCTTTCTTGTGAAATTGTGAAGAACTTATAAACTGTTATCACATTGGATGAGAAAGGTATATATATGTTTTTGTTTTTTCCATTGTTGCCAATTTGTTTATATTTGCTTAATAAATAAGTTTTGGGCAATTTACTTTTTTTTAACACATTGCATTTGCATTTAAATAAAAAAATAATTACCTGTTGTAGTTCCTGTAATTCCTATATTATGGGTATTAATATTGCATGTGGGTGTTAATAAAATGTGTTTTCCAGTTGAAGTTTGAACTAATTGTGCATATCCTGGGACAGTTGGTTTTAAAACACTTGATAAATTTACAGTGGTTCCAGGTGATTGACTAGTAGAACTTGATGCAATTTGTAATGCTAAAAGTTATTTTCAAGATAAGCATGAGTGAAATATATTTTTATTATAAATCAACTTTTAGTATAAAATAAAATGTTCAGGTTAAGATTGAGGTCATAAAATTAAAAACATTTTTGTCCGCACCCATAACCCATATAATATTTTTCCTTTCGAACCCACTGAAAAATATGTGCATTTATTCAGTATTAGTTTAAGGAAAATTAAATAAAACAGTGTCCTCGTTGGACAAATATGTGTGAAAATAATTTTCATTGATTTTATCAGTTGCCACAGTGGTAATAATGTATTAAAAATTAAATTGTTTGGATTTCATTACTAGATGGCGCTGAAGCCCATTTAATAATTCCTAAAATAAATCTTTACCCTTTAAAGCTCCTTGATGTTGTATAAGCTTAACTTTTTGTCCAACTTGAGCTGCATTTTTGACATTAACATCTTTTAACTCTGATTTAATAGCTTTACTGATATTATTTTTATGGACTTTTAAACTTAATCTAGAAGGTGGACAAGGTGGAGCTTCAGAATCATTCATATCTATTTCTTCAATTAATTTCCTAGGAGTACGATATTGTCTTAATCGATAGCATTGATAAGCACTGTAGTTGTATTCTAATTGTAATAAATTTAAATTTAGTGAAACCAAATCTACATTCTGAAAATAAAATTTGAAATTCCACTCTAAGCAATAATAAATATTGATAAGTGTACCTTCCAAACATCATATTCTAAAGCTGTGTATATTACAGATGGGATATGTTCTAAAATTCCTTCACAATGAAAAGGAGAAATTGTTGGCCGGACTTCAAATAAATTAGGGTGATTGCAAACTTTTCTTAGCTGCATTAACACATTAATCACACTTAATAAATTACCACTCGCCAGCGTCTCTCTTGTTCTAAATTAATAAAAAAAATTAAATTAAATCTAATTTGGCAAAAATATTAAAACTTACTTCGCTCTTGACATGTAATCATCGTAAAGAAATCTCTGCCTTTTAGATAATCTGCACATTACTACATGTTCATATTTTTTAGGCATTTGTTTCTCCACCTCGCATTTTAATCGCCGAAGCAAAAATGGACGTAATACCTAAAAACAAAAATTAAAATGTTTAAAACATTTAAAGTTTGTTAAAAGTTAAGAATAAATAGGAAATAAAATCAGACAAATGCCTCGTTGTAATCATTGATTGAAAAGAATTGAATGGATTTCAGTCCATCAGACCTGTGATTTATCATCACATAAATCAGTGGTTTTTAACTATTTTGAAAGTGACAAATTAATTACGTAAAAAAAATTGAGATAACTGCCTAACGATAACATGTTAAGTATTGTTTACGTGTGCAGTACATTCTAAGGAATATGAGTTTACATGTAAATTTTCTTACTTTGTGGTTTAAAGTGTTAACTTGTTGCAAAACGAAAAAAAAAAATATATAATGTAACACATTTTTAGGCTGCAGCTTATACTTTAAAAACCACTGATATAAGTTGTAAAAAATGGAATAAGAAACAAATAATTCTTACTTTATGTAACCTTTTAATAATATTTTCATTATATTCAGAATTGCCTTCAATCATCCCAGTCACAGGATTCGAGAACCATTCCTTAAATTCCCTATGAGATTGAAAGACATTGGGCATAAGAAAATGCATCAAAGACCACAATTCCATAAGATTATTTTGTAGTGGAGTTCCAGTAAGTAGCAACCGCTGCTGAGTTTGAAAATTCAACAACAATTGCCACCGTTGCGATTTAAAATTTTTTATATTCTGTGCTTCATCAAGAATTAAATACTTCCATTTTTTTCTTCGAAAACTTTGATGATCTTGAATGACTAGTTTATAAGAAGTAATACAAATGTGAAATGCATTTGGCTTTGTCCAGCCTGTTCTTTTTAATTTTCTTTCTTTTTGAGTTCCATAATATGTTAATATTTTGAAACCTGGACACCATTTTTTACACTCCATTTCCCAATTTAACATTACAGAAGTAGGTACGATGATTAAATGTGGTCCCCAATTCTCTAAATATAAAAATAAATTGTAATAGTTTTATAATTGATGGTTTAGAAGTTTAATTTTCTATAAATTTTTATAATGTATGCAACAGGTCACCCAATTTTGCTATATATTAAAACAAAATCGGTTGGTAAAAGTTACATTTAATCTCCTTTCTTGTGAAATTGTGAAAAACTAGGAAACTGCTAATCACATTGGATGAGAAAGGTATAAAACAAAGGCACAGAGGCACAGTTACGACTGTCCCACAACGCACAATGTGGAACAGTGTCTAGTATATTCAGTTAATTTTAAATTGAATCCAAATTTTTTTTGTTTATATGTTATATACTACAACAGATATATAAACTCTTTTGGCGGACGCTGTATAATAATAATAATAATAGGGTGGACCCAAATTTTACTGTACATAATTTGTGCACAGAGAACACCTTGCATTTAATAAAATATAAAGTACTAACCTTTTTCACATGCTAAATGTGCTAAAAGAGCAATGGTTTGAATGGTTTTTCCAAGACCCATTTCATCAGCCAATATTCCATTTAATTTTCTTTCAAACATTGTAACAAGCCAATCTAAGCCAATGTGCTGATATTCTCTCAGAGGTAACTTTAATAGGAATGGAACAGGTGCAACAACCTAGGCAAAAATAATAATAATAAGTCTTCATAATTAATCCGAAGTGAGCTATTTAATTTATATTTTATTTAAATCAGACAAATGCCTCGATGTAATCAATAATTGGTAAGAGTTGAATGGATCTCTAAACCATCATACACATGAATCATCATTTTATAATAATTAAAACATAATAAAACAAAATTTTAACTTACACTTGTGGAAGACAAAGTATTTCCCTTAGGTTGTATACTTTCAGCAATTGCAGCTGCATCATTAATAAGATCATTATTATCAGTCTTTGTATCTTCTCCCTCTTTAGAATCATCTAGTAACGATTTTAAACCAATTTCCTTATCATCTCCTTCAATATCAGATTTTATAACTGAAGCATCACTATCACTACTCTCACTATCAGTGTCTTCTTTGCCTTCATCTTCTCCCTCACTTTCCTCATCTGCTATACTTCCTTCTGTAGAAACTGACATATTGGAATCTTCATCTGGTGGTGGTAAATTGGCATATTTCTTTTTCAACTCCTCAATATCCATCTCTGCTTCTGCATTTAAATCATCGATTTCTTCCTTATGATTCTGATCACCTTCTGCAGTTTCTTGCTCTTGAATCGTATCTTCATCATCATCACTACTGGAATCTGCTTTAAAATCTTCATCTTTTTTAGATGATTTTTTACTTTTCCCCTTTGATGTTTTCGGTTTATCAGCTTCATCAGAACTTTCCTAAATTAAAAAATATTTTTTTATTAAAAAATGTTAATTGCATTTTTAAACGTTTTTGTTAATTAATTTTATCAGACAAATGCCTCATTGTAATCACTTTAAGGAAAGAGTTGAATGGATCTCGTAACCTTCAGACTTGTTTGTAACATCATTATGCTTTAAATATTAAATGCTTTATAAAAGTTAAAGGTACTCACCGAATGTTCACTATCACTTAATCTTATTTTGTCTCTGTTTTGAAGGTAGTCTTTAGGTAATTCACTAAGAAAATCATCAAAATCCATTTGTGACTCCCTTTGAAGTGCAGCAACTTCCTCACTTTTTTCTCCAGTGTCATTTGCTTCTTCTTGAGCTATGGTTTCCTCATCATCACTGCTATTTTCATCAGGACAAAACTCATCTGAAATATTTGTATAAAAATTTGAACAAAATTTAAAGCAATCATCCTACCATCTGAAGTAGTTCGGGAAACTGGATTGGAACTTGTGCTTTGTGCAGGATTATCGTTGGTTATAGATTTATTCATCCCTTCAGCCAGCAGTTGTGAATATTTTTCTGTTTGATCAACTATAAAGCTAAGATGTTGATCAAGAGCTTTTTTTCTTTTTTCTTCCAGCCTTGTATTTTGTTTAAATTCAACTAATTTTTCTACATTGCTCCAAAAATTTTTAATTTCCTTAGCACAAAATGCTGCAATTCTGCGAATATGCTGTTCATGCGCTTTTTCAGCTCTTTGTGCTGCAAGTGCTTTGTCTTGAAAATATTTTTGGACCATCCGCGCACATTTTTTTGCAGCCGCCTTTTTCCATTTTCTTTCCTGCGCAAAATCAGCAGCCAACCAAACCATTTCTTCCAATAAAAAATCCCAATGAGCTTTAACTCTTGGCATTTCTTGAACTTTAGGAAGTCGCTTTTCACTCCAAAGCCCTTCTTTTTGTAGATCACTTATCCTCTGCATTACATATGCTTCCTGTTTTGCTTTCTCCACTATTTGCTCTTGGTTATTTGTTGCTGGTGGATAACCAATGGGTGTTTTAACTTTATTTGTAGATGTTTTAATAGAGGAATTTGAATTATCTTGGATTGAAACATTTGCTGTAACACTTGCTGAACTAATAGGAGTTGATGAAGACATTCCAGGTAATGAACTGACAGCAGTTGCTGTAGGTGTTGGTGGGGCAGTTTGAACAATGACATTAGTTTCCTCTGCATGTTCCTTAAGATCTATTCTATTTTCATTCATATAAGCAATAAATTGTTGCGTTTTAGGCCGCTTTGCAAAATGATAAAGATCTAATATGTTACTGTCAGTTAATTCTAAATGAAAACTTTCTAATAAATGTTCATTATACTTTTCTCTAACTATTTTTGAACGCACATTTCTGTGGTTCATTACCCTCTGGAGTTTTGTTGCATATGTATCTTTCTTTTCAGGTGTTGGTGGTAAGGATCTTTTTAAAGGAGATCTTGTTGGAGTTGTAGGTTGAGGTACAGAAGTATCTGATGAAGGGAATAATTGTAAGCGTACATTTGGGCATGGTCTTGCCTTAGTTAAAGCCTTTACAATACTTTGATTAGTTAAACTTGGTCTTAATGGTGATGTTTGACCTGCTCTTGATGGACTTATACTTATTATTCTTGTAATACCCGCTTGTTGCAAGGCATTTTGATGAACTATACCTGACCCACTTAACTAGAAATTAAAAAAAAAAACAAAGTTATATACAGTTTAAGAATATATTATTTTATATAAATATGTTTATATATCAGACAAATGCCTCGTTGTAAGCATAGATCTGGATTGAGTTGAATGGATCTCATATCCATCATACATTGTAATATATCATCATTAAAAAAATTTAATATTCTGCATTTTGCACCACAAATAAAAACATTTCTAGAGTCTGTTAATTTTCTGATTACTTTTATATATTTTGCATAGAAAATTTTGTAAGAAAAAGCTTTAAATGTAAAATAACAAACACGCAATATTCATAACAATTTAAAACAAAAAATATTGATATTGAAGCTTCAAAAATAACTTTAGCGTTTTTTCGATAAATGGTTTTTAAAATATTTGGTTAAATTTGTAATGATTTTGTTTATATAATCATTGTATATTATTATTAAGTCAATTTTAATTTGTGAAATTCATTAATAAGTAAAAGTCTAATAGTTTTTTGAGATATTTCACAATTTTTATTGAATTTGTTTCTAACATGTTTTCGCTTGCGCCATTGTCAAAGACTGATTTTGAACTTTTTTCATTATGTCATAAATTAGTTGGATTTTGGTAAAATTTTATTTGAATTTACTCAATTTTAGTCAACATTTGCATGATTTTGGATTCAACTGAAATTATGTTGAGTAAATTTGGGCATGATTGTTTAGTTTAAAATATAACTTCTAGAAAGTTTTTTCATATTTGGTACATTTTTGTCAAAATTTGAACAATTTTTGTCAAAATTTGAACAATTTTTGTCAAAAT